>KV426235.1:0-64510 GCA_001632375.1 Exidia glandulosa HHB12029 | reverse complement strand
CGTGCGTAACCACGGTCTTACACGGCTTTAGCACCGCTAACGGGCAGAGTGCCCGACAACGGTGCTATGTCCGCAGTAGTACGCGCACTGGCGCGTACTTTCGTCCGAGGCTCACAGCCTCGGAGCAGCAGTATAAAAGGAGACTCGTTTTGTACATAGAGTCCCCAGCTTTTCTAACACGGAGACGTTACTCATTCTATTATCCACCGAGTGATTAACCACTCTAAGGAAAGCTTTCTCGTACTAGTCCCTGACTATAGGTAAGTCGACTCAAATTTCTATTGGCAAATAGCAATCATGTACAGCGTCCACTATTCCCATAGTTGCGGACTTTACAGGGTTAGGGGATAGGAGGATTTTCACGTGCGTCCAGAACTCATGAAGGTGGTTGAGCACGCGGATAGTAATAGATAGACCTCATACAATTCTGAGTCCATCCTATGAGTATGGACGGCGTAAGAATTAAGCTGAAGGCGGGGGATAAACTTTGTAGGACAAAACAGACAGTTAATCCCAGGAACAGACAGGAGCAAGGAGCATGCTTTGAGTCTGTACAGAGTCCGCAAGGACCCTCAGATTTAAACGACATTGTTGGCGCCATGCCCTACCAGCCTGCGAGCGAGTGCAAATTTGGGGTAAAGCCGGCTCCTCGCCATATGGCGCATATCGTGACAACGAAGGTGAACCGCACAACTTCCTCCAACGTACAGAGCCGTCCAAGATATAATTAAGCATGGTCCAATCGTTACCCATCAGGGCTGCTGTACGACTTGACAAGTAGTCGAAATCACATTGGCATAACCGGAGACCGACTCGATGTTGGCGCATGCGGTACCAAATGGCGACGTAACTTCTCCATTGAGTACCCTGAGTGCATGTCAAACAGACCAGCCAGGCAGATACGGGTATGAAGAGCGCGGTATACGACTGCTCCTGTAAAGTCCCATCCGTTCACACGCGTCAAAGCTTATTCAGCCAGACGCCAGACAATGTTTTGGCCAGGGAGCAGGGAGCAGTAGGCAACGTAGGCTTTCGGTCGTGTCAATGACAGGCTTCCGATATCGCGGGGGACCGTGCGTTGTGCGAGGCCGAGGGACAGCTGCCGTCTCGGTCGGGCGTGGACCTTGGACGACCAAGTAGGGCGTCGTACATCATCACATAGAGTGCATATCAAGGCGAAGCCAGGAGGTGTCGTGGACAGGAGCGCAGACGCCGAGCGATGAATCTATATGGACCGTGCGTGACGTGGCGAGTTTTGTCGACCTTGAGGGTGTATTATAGACACCCAGTCCCGTCGAGAGACCGTGTTTCAATCTGAACGAGCGATGGACAGCACAATTTGAGATGTCGGCGACTCGGGACTTGGGAATGGAAAGAGGGAAAGGAGCGGGCTCTCAGCCGGCTTGATCCAGAAACGCTTTCTGCTCTCGCGCTGACATATCCGACTCCGAGTTCCTTGCGGTTTACACGCTCACACGCACATGCAGAGGCTCCCTCCCGAACTATGGCTAGAAGTCTTCGAGCACGTCGCCTATGTCCCCGCATACGAAGTCGACGCGACGGCTCTTCGCTCCGTCCCCCAATATCGCAATCCATCATTGCGTGCATCCAGCCTGGTCTGCAAGGACTGGGTACCCATAGTCCAGAAGTTGCTTTTTCGCAACATCTGGCTCGCTACGAGAAAAGATGCACCAGAGCCCAGTCGTCTGGAGATGCCGCGCAGCGGCAGTACCGAATTTGCGCTCCTGTCTCTAATCGCAACCTTGGAACGCATGCGAGCAGCGGGAAGCGACGTACGTGACGGCATTCGCTCCTTGCATCTCGGAATAGGCGAGACGTTCACCGGGTCGACGAAACACGACATCTCGTTCATTCGTCACGGCGCGATAGCGGACGTCGCGCACCTGATATTCTTGTGTCCGGGTATGCGCCACCTCAGCCTCTCGACTGGGATCTTTCCCCAGTCTAGATACCCCGACGTTACGCTCGCGCAAATCGATGCCGAGCTTCTCCAGACCATACGCAGGACGGTAACAAGGCTGCATACCCTCTCGTTGACTCAGCAGGAGGAGTTCCACTTCTTCACGGAGCTGCGCGACCATGTCGACGATACATATTTCTACAGGAGGCATCTGCCAGGTTTTCCTTGGGCGGCGCTGCAGCTCCTAGCAATCTTCGCGCCGGTAGTTACGAAGCTGGATCTTGTGCTATCCACAGGGTCTTTACTCTTGACGGACGATGAGCGTGTCATGACGCTCATAGACGCAGTCCCCGCATTTGACCACCTACATACACTCGGTGCTGCATTCGTGCACCACGCACTACAGGCGCAAATATCATCGACGGCGCCTTTGCTTCGTTCTGTCAGCCTCGAGATCCCGTTTCAGTGCGACCTCGACGAGATGCCCGTGGAAAGGATCACGGAGATGACTGTCAAGGTCTTCCGTAAAGAGCACGGGCTCGATTTCTCGCGCTTCTCAAACCTGCAGTCGCTGACGCTCTGGACGACGCAAAACGGCGTCCTCCTTTCGTGCTTGAGCACTGTACCGAGAGACGTCAAGACTCTGACCTTCCTCGACCCTGCCGCTCTACAGCGCACGGTACCGCGCTTCGACACGCAGCTGCGCACCACTCTGAGGACGTTTAGGGCTCTGGAGACGGTCAGGCTGATCACCGCGCCCTACGAGGACGGAGAGATGTCAGACGACGACTCGGTCCCGGAGTATGCGTGGGCACGAGGCTGCAAATTCGGCGTCGTGTTCGCCCCGGAAGAGGAGATGATCCTTCCGGCGGATGAGGATGTCGAGAGGAAGAGGACTCGAAGACGGTGGGCACACGGCGATCCCGATCGTTTGCTGTAGCTATACTCCACTTATTGACCAGACGGATAGTATCGAAGAAGAGGAATTGACATTGTACATGCTTATCGCTTTCGGTATGTACTGTATGCGTGTTGCGGCTCAGTCTCTCTCAATCCCGTGCAATGAGACCACCATCGACGGAGATGACCTGTAGAAGCGATGGGTCAGCTTCATGCGCAGTGATCCCTCGTGGCGTCCTCTACATATCTTACCTTGTTCGTGAGGTAGCCGTTGGTGGCGAGCATCTCCACAACGGACGCAATCTCCTGCGGGACACCAAGCCTCCCCACCGGTATCATGCTCTACCATGACGCGTCCAGCAGCTTCACAAAGCGAGGCAAGCTGCATGCGCACCTTGAGATGCTCAGGACTCCCGGGTAACATCGCAGTCTGCGTGATCAGGGCGGGCGCGACACAGTTGGACGTGATTCCAGAGGCGGAGTAGCGCTGCGAGATCCAGTGCATCAAGCCATGCAGAGCAGACTTTGACGAGCTACAATGGGTCTCAGCAATGCAGTTCCTTAGATGACTCGAGATAAGGATGTGCGTACGAATAGTGCGGCCCGATCACGCCTCCGATGAGCGCTGCGACGCTGGAGCAGAAGATGACCCTCCCCCACTTCTGCTCCTCCATGTGAGGGATGCACAGGCGAGTCAACTACACAAGGAATCGGGATAAGCGCCTCGATCACAGAACGTTTTGCTCTCCTCAGCGTACCTCGAAAGCTGTCCCGCAGTTGACGCGCCACGTCTTCTCGAACATCTCCGCGTCGACGACCTCAATGCCCTCGCCCTTGGCCTTGTCAAGAACCTTGATAGTTGCTCCTGCATTGTTGAAGAGGACATCCGGATGGCCCATCTGCTCAACGACCTAACGAGACGAATCAATACGCAGAGCTTGAGACAGGGATGAATCGTACCTGTTTGTGCAAGTCCTTTGCGCCATCGTAGGTCGAGAGGTCTGCCTTGAACGTAACGACGCGTACGCCGGGGTACAGCGTCGCAATCTGTTTCACCAGCTCCTTCGCCGCTTCGCTCGAGGAGTAGTAATGCACTGCGATGTTTGCGCCACGTGCTGCGAGTGCAAGACAAGTCGCCCGTCCGATCCCTCCGCTGCACACATCAAAGACTCGTTAGCGTCGAACTGCACGCAGTAAAAGTGGTCTGACCTCGCTCCCGTAACGAGCGCGAGACGTCCGCTGAGAGAGGTAGTATCCGCCATGGAACAACTGTGAAAGAGAGCGTGGATGACGCAAGGAACGGTCGTGCCGCTCGGTTCTTATGAGCCTGGCCGGGTGCTGTCTGTCAGGCTGCTGAATGTATGTAGGTGACTAAGCTTAGCAAGTTCCAGGATGCTTACATAAAGTCAGTTCAGGTGTCGCTCCGTACAAGGAAAAACGCTTAGGTGAATGTAGACGACCTTAGTGAGCACTGCTATGCGCTAATTATAATCTTACAGCGACGATGGGCAAGACGCAGATCGAAGAGGGAGGCTTTAGATATAGCGGTCGGACTCCATCTGTGGATCGGAAAGCGGTCGCAAAGTTTCTTCTATGGCGGGTTGACCTGGAAGTGAATATGCAGTGACAAGGCATACAGACGCATACTGTAAGCGCGATAATAAAAGCCAATACTTGACGTCGACAGGGGTTATGCAATTGAAAGATGCTTTTTGGAGCTTCCCCTGTCCAGCAATGACCTATCAGCTCAGAGCTGTGCGTCCGCGGGCAAGTTCAACGCAGCACGTCACGTCTCGTGATAAAGTAGCGGCGCGAGTGAATGCAATGGTCATGGATGACCGAGGGTCCATACGATCCCGATGCACAGATCGACGATAAGGACTAGACTCTGCGCTCAGATGGCTCGTTCGTAGGACGGCAGGGGTCGCGCGGCAACTTGAAGGAACTGAAGTTCATTGGGTGACGCGTTTGGCTTGTAGGCCACAAGTGACCTCAAGTGGCCGAAGTACATAGCGACGATCCTGAGGCCTGAGGCTTCACTTCCAAACAACCACCACTTTAAAGTGCATCCGGCTGCTGCGGTCAACGGAACTGCCTCGCTCATCCTAATGATCATCGCGGTCCCGACGGAATGATGCATTTGCTGCTATTTGGGAGCGTGAATCTTCGTGGCAAAAGATACTCCTCTTCAGCATACTGTAATAGAATCTCAGCAAGTGATAGTCGTATGGAATTCGAAGCGAGCACAGCTGAAGTAGGCTGAAGTACGGGATTCGCAAATCCGCCAATCACATCTCCGTTATGACCGCCCTTCCCGATTTGTCGAGGGATCGCCATCCCAACGGCACCTGCGAACCCTGGGAGTCGGCGCCTTGAATCGATGATTCTCTCATTTCCTGCGCTCAGGGCAGCAAGCGCTGCTTGTAGGCTCTGAGAGTGCCGTTGATGTGTAAACTTTGATACCTATGACCCGTCGGGCTGAGAGTGTAATCTATCTCTACGCTGCCGTCCCGAAGGGAGGACAGGCACCGCATTGACGCCTGCGCAGTAAATTGGGACCGCTGTGATGCGTTTGCTGATCCTTACGCTATAAAGGTCCTTGTCCGTGCACCGTTTGTTCCACAATTTCTTCCCTTCTTCTTCTTCTTCTTCTTCTTTTCTCTTACTTTTTTCGTCGACTATGCGTTTCTTCTCGAGCAAGTTCGCAACTCTCGCGCTCTTTGCAGCGGCCGCGAGCGCCATGCCGCTGTCTCTGAACGTTACTCGCCACCACAACAACCTGGCGACGCGCCAGGATGCTCCCAAGATGGTGTTCGCGCACTTCATGGTCGGCATCGTCGCTTCCTACACCGCGGGTGACTGGGAGAAGGATATCAGCCAGGCCAAGGGCATCGGCATCGATGGCTTCGCGCTCAACATTGGCACCGACACGTACACCGCTGCCCAGCTTCAACTTGCCTACGACGCCGCGGCGAAGATTGGCGACTTCCATCTGTTCATCTCGTTCGACTTCACCTCGTTCGACCAGGGCAACGTCCAGCCCGTCGCGGACCTCATCAAGCAGTTCGGCGGCTCGTCCGCCCAGCTCAAGGTCGGCGACAAGGTTTTCGTCAGCTCGTTCTACGGTGACGGGTGAGTGGCGAAGTTCCGCTCCCCGCGGCGAACTGGACTGACAATATCCCGTCCCATGTAGATTCTCGTTCCGTGGTGCTGAGAGCGCGAGTGGCATGAGCCTCTTCTCGTGCCCCGCGTGGGGACCGGATGCGTTGGCCACGGCGGAGGCGGACTGCGGCTTCCAGTGGAACTCTTGGCCGTCTCAGGACAACAAGCCCATCGACGCGCCCATGACGACCGACGGCGACAAGTGGTGGATGCAGAACCTCAACGGTGAGCCGGAACTCCATACCTCACTCCACTTCACATGCTGAACCCCATAATCTAGGCAAGCCGTATATGGCTGGTGTATCGCCGTGGTTCTTCACCCACTACGGTGCTGACACATGGAACAAGGTACGCACGAAATCGATCATCGCGGCCTCAGCCCATACTCACATGGGCGTTTCTCAGAACTGGCTCTTCAAGTCCGACACGCTCTGGACGGACCGCTGGGATCAGCTCCTCACGCTTGCACCTCAGTTCATTGAGATCATCACGTGGAACGACTTCGGCGAGTTCATTTCCATGAGGCGCTGCGTTTAATTCTAACTCGATTTCCTGCAGGCGAGTCTCACTACATCGGCCCATTGCACGACGACAACCAGGACGTCTACGCCGGTGGAGACACAGGCGCGAAGCACTGGGTGCCCGGTCACGACCACTCTCACTGGGCAACCGTCGCTGCGCCCTACATCGCTGCGTACAAGGCTGGCCAGACGACGCCCACAGTTTCTGAGGACCATGTGATCTACTACTACCGCGGACAGAGCAAGAGCCTGCAGTGCTCCGACGCCGTCCCCGCACCGGACGGCGCGGCCGTTGTCGAGGACGCGATCTTCGTGACCGCAATGCTCACCTCGCCCGGCTCTATCGTCATCACGTCCGGTGGTAACGCGCCTATCTCCATCGACGTCGACGCGGGTATTCACACTGTCAGTGCGCCTATGGGTGTCGGCAAGCAGACGTTCGCCCTTGTTCGCGGCGGTCAGACGATCGTGAGCGGCGACGGATACCAGGACGTGAAGGACTCGTGCGACGTGTACGACTTCAACTCGTTCGTCGGTGAGATCACGGGCGGCAATTCAGCGCCTGCTCCTGCTCCCCCTGCTACTACCGAAGTCCCTGCCCCGCCTGCTACAACCGCAGTCCCCGCGCCGCCTGCTACGACGGAGGTCCCCGCGCCGCCTGCTACGACCGAAGTCCCGGCACCGCCTGCAACGACCGACGTCCCAGCCCCGCCTGTCTCGACTGAAGTCCCCGCACCCCCAGTCTCTACCGAAGCCCCCGCGCCGCCAGTTTCTACCGAAGCCCCGGCCCCGCCAGTTTCGACTGAAGCCCCTGCCCCGCCCGTCTCCACGGAAGTCCCGCAGCCGCCAGTCTCCACGTCCTCTCCCTCCGAGCCCGCACCTACGCAGTGCGGGTCCAAGAAGCGTCGCGCATAAAGCAAACGGTGGGACGCAGTATTTCAATGCAGCACATCACTTGTAACATTTGCTCACGTGTAAACGCACCTATGAGAGGTCTATGTAGTGTACTGGCCTCCTTTACTTATAAATTATCGCCTTCTTCACACAGCAACCAATCATAAGCCCGCTAAAATATGTACGCGGATACTACAGATCTGGCTGCTGCTTTTCAGCAATAGTGAACAAGAAGCCATGTTACTCGGAGACTAAAGCACAGTGACGGATGACGAAGAAGAAGAAGACGTCGGACTCAGCCGAGTGGCGCTTTCAGCGAACTGCCTCGTTGCTACAACATCGCTCTACGCTTTCGGCTTCTACGCCCTGCGCTAGCAAGTTTGCGTTGGCAGGCGTTCAAGTAAAAGCTGTTGGGTGGACCCTCGGCCGTGCTATGGGCGGCATCAACATGCGCGTGCAAGCCATGCCGTCCTGTCCCCGTTCTTCCAACCTCGCTTGAACAGTCCGGGCGTGAGCCCGTCAATTATGCGTGGCAGACTAAGTGTATCCTACTGTACGGCGGCCACTTCAGCATCAAGCCCCTTCCAGGCTCCTTCTTCGGATGTCGAATACGAGAATGGCCGTCCACATCGTAAGTATACAGAATCCTGTGCCCCACCGAATACCTGCATCATTGTCTATGCCGCAGCACCTGACCTCGTGTTTGTAAACAGCTGCGTGTGCTCAGCTGCAGGCTATACTATCGATGTGGTTCAAAACGAGGATCCGGTATGTCCATCTGTTTGTAGATTTCCGTGTCCTCCTCCCACCCTCTTCCACGTTCAAACCGCTTGAGACATTAATGAGCGCTAATCTGACACCCTACGTGCTAGAGATCACTGCTCCAAGTCCAATCTTCATGTACGCCACGAGTTTCATTGCACCGTTCGTCCCATGTTCCTCACAGGGCGTCGCTTTCAGCTACCGACCACAACGTGACGTGGATACTTTGCTGGTTCGTGCGCTCACGTTTCCCTTTCCAGTCTTAACGGCGCCGGAAAGGGTTGGAACTCGTCCTATACGGATAGTAATTTATGGCCCCCCGCTGGTTTCCCCGCCGGTACCGCATATAGACGCACGCACCTGATGGGCGCAGCTGTTATATTACCCTTCGAAGGTAACGAACAATGAATCCGGCCTTTTAGTCCTCACAACAAAAGTGCCTCTGCCAGGTACCGCTGCATATATCTGCATCACTAGCAACAGTGCTTCGTACGATATCGCGCTGGATGGGTTCAATCTCGACGTGTCTACAGTCGCCCAGCCCGCGGCGGGGACGCGTTGTGGGAAGACGGGAGCGGACACGATACTCACTGCGGACGGACTGGACTTTGGGACCCATAACGTGACGCTAACGTTGACTTCGGCGCCATCACAAGGCTACGACTTTCGCTTCTACGGTGGTGGTATCGTGTTGGGTGTGAACACAGGCGGGTGCGAAGCATTGAACATCCTCCGAGTGTCCACTGGCTGAGACTTCTTTACAGTACGGCCGTGAACGACCAAGCGATCATCGACGACCGGGACACGGATTGGGTTTTCCTTCCGGGGCGCTTACCCGTCCAAGGCGGTTGGGATATCCACGGGGGTACGAACTTCTACAACAACTCGGAGACATACATCTGCGTATACAGCTCCGAGAGTACAGCGATGTACAATTTCACTGGCGCAGGCGGCGTCGTACTGAACGGCACAATCGATGTTCACGCGCACGCGTTGAGCATTGAACTTGACGGGGAGGTGTATGCACTCGATGCCACGAGCAGCTGGAGCGACGGCAGCACTGTGTTCTTTGCGAAAGGAAATCTCGACCCCAGCGTCGACCATACGCTGGTCATCACCAATTATAATCCCAACAGGGCGGACTGTACGACGATCAGCGATCTCGGTCAAGCGATACAGCGAACCTGCTGTACCCGTATCGACGCATTGACGTTGCTAAAAGCTACCTTAGTGTGAGTGCAAAAGCAGCACCCCTACATAAGCCTAAAGTTCCAAAATCGCGCAGGAATTCTACGCCTCACGCCGGTTCCCCGTTGGAACCTGCTGTTAACGGAAACCCAACCCCTGCAAAGGCCAAACCCCAAATTGGCGCAATCGTTGGTGGGGGTCGTTGGCGGCATACTGTTCATCCCTCTGCTGGTAGGCATACTTGTGTTTCTCCGTCGGCGTTCAGATGCCCGTACAGTCGCTTTCGACCTGTACCCCAGAACGACGTGGAACGGCGACGATAAACGGTGCTTTAGGTTCAAGCAGTATGCCATCTTCTCTAACTCCACCTCCTGCAGCCAAAAGACTCTCAGGTCGGGGCCGGACAAGGCGCCCTTCGCGGGGATGGTTACCGATCAACCGCCTCCGCAGACACCGGGCGAGCCGCGTCTAACACACGAGGACCTTGAGCGTGTCGCTGCCTACGTTGCATCGCGTCTCGCTGCTTCTCAGCTGCCGTCTAGTCAACGGGAGGAGACGAGTATCAGTACTCGGACGGCACCGCCTGGATATACTGGTTGAGATGGAGGGCCGCTAACCGTCGAATCTTGGGTTCTCAGTACTTCCCATTTCTAATAAACCTGACCTGTCTTCATGATCCTCTAGTCTTATATCTCATTCTCTGTGAAGCAGTCAGCGCGAAAGACGCGATTACCCGATTGGACACCATTATCATACGCGCAAGAAGAACTGTTGGTCACAATGACTATTGCTTGATCTTTGTGGAGAAACCACATTAGAACGGACATAAAAACCCCGGGCAAAGGACGAATGACACTGGCAGCGCCACTACAACCAGCGCAGTTGCCACACTCTCTCCGTAATACGAGTGTACATCGGCCATATCATCCAGTGATCATGAACGAGCTCATCTTGCGCTCAAGCTGCTGCATAATTCCCATCGCCAACTCGTACGCATTGCACCTCTGGCTCTCGATGTGCTGCATTATGCCGCTGAGAGACGATGCCTCCTTTCCGCACGCCTTTCCGCACGCCGTACCGGGGCATCTGCCAGATTACTTAGTCCGGTGGAGCAGTCATTAAGAGCGCCTTGCATGCATACCTGAAAAGCTTCTCGGCATGGGCGGGACCCTTTAGATGTTGCTCGAGTTGCTCCTTGTGCCGCATCCTCTTAGAGCACAGCCAGCATACCCAGAGGCGCGCGTTCGCGTCGTACATCTCGTCGGTCACGACCCACGACCGTTCCTCGACCGTTCCGTTTGTGAGAAGGCGGTTGGGATTCACGAGGATGCGTCCGGGGTCCAGCGCGATGATTCTGGTATTGACATCTCGGCGCGTTACGCCGGAGACGCATACATTGGCCTCGAGGTGTGCGATCATCGCGGAGAGCGAGACGAAGGTCGCCTTGCAGCCGAGGTTGGCAGCCGCGCAACGGATGCGCTTGACCTGGTGTTTCTTCGAAGCGAGGTGCTTGAACGAGAATTAAACTTCGGATCCGGACGGTTACGACGACTTGGATACGTACAGCGTTGACTTGTGCATACCCAATGAACATGCGCTTGCACATGTCGCAATAGACGTTGTAGTGTTCTTGGATACGGTGCTGGTGCAAATCCCCTTCATCATCATAGTACATCAAGCACAAGTCGCATAGTGTGTGGGTAGCAGCGTAATGCGCCATAATCTGCTCATCCGTACGGCCGATGTATCTGTTACATCCGTGCGAGCAGTAGGTGTGGTCATCTTGGCGATGCCTACCCGCATCCCCCTCAGCAACGTACAGGAGCGGGCATATTCGACAAGCGTACAAAACCATGACTTGGGGGAATTCTTGGCACTGGTGCGAAAAACGACCTTCCTTATATACCCTCCCGGGAATGGATGAGTCACGCGCAATTTGTGATCCGACCATTTCCAATTTCCCACACTGTGCCGCGGCCGGTCGAGGCTCGAGAGGGGGAGAAACTGGAAGGAGAGACGACGAGGAGGGCGATCTTCGAAGCCTGGCGATTGACAGGCACAGGCGCTTGTTTTGCTTAGAGCGCGCAGTGGCGATGACGATGCCGATTATTGACATCCGGCGATCAGGTTCAACGTTCGGCAGCGATTTCAAATTCCATTACGAGCACACGTAGCAAGACGTAGCAGGAGGTAAAAGTAGGGCGCACTGAATCTGCGCAAAGGTACAAGAGGTGATAATGTTACGTGCAACAAACAACGAACGAAGAGCAGCAGAAGGACAGGTTAAGTGAACAACGAAGAGGAAGCTGAAGCGAAGCCAAGACTCGCGAGGTCGCCGCGCTCCATGGACGCGAGCATCTCGTTGGCAGTGTCGACTAGGAGTGGTGTCAGTATACGGCGCGATACGCAGATAAGTCTCGGAGACGTACTATGGACCTGCAGGAAACGCTCCAGGGCCGGCATGTTGTTGACGTCGTCGTGCGGTTGGTCACGAGCAGCGCGCAAGAGGGCGCGCATCTCCTCCTCGGGCTCCGTAAGGGTACTCCGCGGCGTCTCCATCCTACGCAGCTGCGCCATCAAGTCGCGTACGAACGCGCTCTCGACGCGCGAGGGCGGCGCGCGAGAAACGAGGCCATCGTCGACGAGGCCGCCCGTCATCTCCACATCGTCCTGCTTGATCTGTACGATGTTGGCCCTCGCAGAGGGTTCGGGTGTCGCCTCCGGTGTAGGGATCGTGCCAGCGCGGGTGCGAGGGGATGGGTCTGCGAGGGTAGCACTCGTCGACTGCTGACGCAACTCGCGCTCGACCTCAGGCAGAGAGCGAGGCAGCTCGCCAGGCGGCGTCTCCGGCGACTGCGACATCTGCGTAACGCGCCGCAAATGCGTCTTGATGCGTTTCTTCAGCTCGTCGCCGCCCTTCTCCAGCAGCGCCTCGTTGCGCTTCTGCCATTCTAGCACGATAGTACCGATATGTGCGCGCTGCTCGCCCCGCGAGGATGTCGGTAACGAGAGCGCTGGCGGGCGGAAGTCGAGGTCGTCGGACTGCCTCGTGCGCGCGCACGCGTCAAGGAATGCGAAGACTGAGTCGCGCTGACGCACGTAGTCCGCGCTCGTTGTATCCATCTGCGCACGAGATGTTGAGGCCGTAGGTTGCTCAGACGACTGCTTGGTTATCTGCTCGACTGGAACCGGGAACGCGACGCGCAGTTCGGGAGGTTCGACCGATGGCTGGGCCGATACGCTGGGAATGAGCTGCGACAGCGAGGATTCGCGTGACGCATTGACGGGTGTAGCAGACGCCTGGCGTGAGCGGGGATCGGGAGGGAGCTCCGCGAGGACCGGCTGCTCCGGCGTGTCTACCGTGAGGTCGATGTACTCGGCTTGGCGAGGCCGCGAGGAAGTCGACAGGATTGGATACCCTATACCCAAAACGAACGGTCAGTACAACCTCTTCCCCACGCGATCGTCATCTACGCACTTTTAGCTACCTGCAGCATTTCCAGCGTCGCATCCGCCAACTGTACGCCATGATGACGCATCCGCTTCAACCATCCCAGCACGCCTATCATCCCGTTCACACAACGAACACGGTCGGCCTCCTGTTGCTCTGCATTGTACGATTGCTGCCAGAAGTGAAGCTCGCTCATGCAGTATCTTTCTTGCTCGGCGTCCGAGAGCAGCTCCAGTTGTTCGGCACGCAGCCAATGGAAGCCACGGTGGACACCGCCGCGTCCTGTCGTGAGGGTTAAGTAAGGAATTCCACCATGGACGGGACTGAAGCGAGACATGCCTGGACGAGATGCTCCTTGCGACGGGGTGGCGTTCTGGGAGGAGGATTGGATCATAGATGATTGTGCGGTATGTTGAACCTGGGTATGCTGCTGCTGCACAATCTGCGCCGGTACAGGCGCTTGCGGAGGCACGGGCGCAGGAGGCTGGTGCTGCGTCGGATGGTGCTGCTGATGATGCTGAATCGCTGCCACCGTGTGCTGCTGGTGCTGCGCGGGAGCGTACTGTGCCGGAGGAGGCGCCTTCGCAAGTATGAGCCAGTACCCCTCACCCTCGTCCCGAGGATGTAACCAGAACAGTTGCCCAGCCCAATCGTAGATGTACGCACGTCGCGAGAGCGTGTCAACATACATGTAATTCGCCTTTGCGGGTCCCCGGTCGGTGACCGCGCGGCCTTCCGGTACATTGACGGGACGGAAGACGATGCGTTGCGGAGGCGGGAGCGCGTTCGAAGGCACGATGGCCGGGACGAGGTTCTGCGGAGGAGGTGCGGCACGCATCCGCTGCTGTTGTGCGGCGTATTGTTGCTGCTGCTGAAGTTGTTGCTGCTGCTGAAGATGAAGGTGCTGCTGCTGCTGCTGTTGCTGAAGCTGCTGCTGTTGCTGAAGCTGCTGTTGCTGCTGCAGCTGTCTCGCGTGCTGCTCGAGCGCATTGGCGGTTACGCGGTGCTGTTCTTGCTGCGAAGGTACGCGTTGCTGAGGTTGGGGCGGTCGCGAGGCCTGCAGTTGCGGTACCGGTGGCCCGTACGCATGCGCGTCGTACGCCTGAGGCCGCTGTTGTACTAGCACCGGCTGCGGCTGAGGTTGTTGGGGAACATGGGGACGTTGCGGCGGCGGCGGAGCTTGGTGCGATGAAGGACTCGAGCGTTGCTGTGGTTGCTGAACGGGAACATAGCTTGGGTGTTGCTGCGGGCGAGCCAGTACCGGAGGAGCGGGTTGCTGCAGCTGCTGCCCGCCGTTGGGTACCGGACGGAAGAAGGCATGCATTCCGTTCGCGAGCGCCTGTTGCACATCCGCCTGAGTGGGCACGAACGAGCCCTCCCCTGGGAAGAGCGCGTCCTGAGGCGTGTGCGGGGATAACACAGAACCCGCGGAGACACGCCTACCACTCGAAACGGGCTGCGTCTGGGCAAACCCTGGTGGATACGGCTGTGCAGAAGCCGGGTATCCTTGGGTTGCATCCATATGCGGAGACCGATGATGCTGACTGGAGCTTGAAGATGGGCGCGAGAGGCGTTGTTCCGGCATGGCGGGAGTTGCAGGCGGCGCAGAAGCGGACACGACGCGTAGGTTAGTATGAGCGATATGAGCTACACCAGGATCTATCGGAGGAGAGGAAGTAGAAGCAGCGGCAGAAACGGGCGAGGAGCTGTATTGAGGTGGATGGTGCACTGTTGTCGGGACGGATATCCGCGGAGCAGGCGGACGCAGTCTCGGTACCGGAGGATAAGCAGGGCCAGGAAACGTTGCTGAAGACGGCATCGGCGGGGCAGACGAGTCAGAATGCGACGAGAAAGAGCGCGAGACGGGGCGAGTGTGCAAATCGTTTTGGTTCACGAAAAGCGGTTGTACTGGCGACGCAGGAGCTGATGTGTTTGCTGACTGAGGCCGGGACTGCGGTGGAGGCTGCACACCGTGCAAGTGGGCGGGCACCGCTGGTGACGGGCGCTCACGGTGTCCAGGTGCTGATTGGGTTGCTGTGACAGCGGACGACGTCTGTCTCGTAGGGTTCTGCAGGCTGGAATCGATCGTCATATGTTGTTTTTGGTTGGAGCTGGCTGTCACGGAAGAATCGACCTGCATTGGCGTGCACGTGGGCGAAGAAGAGGTTGTGGGCGTGTGAGAGTGCTTGCTGCGCTTCCGCGGCGGCTCCTGCTGGTCCTGCGAGCTCGAAGAAACGTCCCGGGTGCGTTTCCAGGAGACCCAAGCCTTAACATCCGTCGCAGGAAGATTCAGATCCTTGGCCCATTGCTCTGCTTGCAGCTCCGTCGCGTTCTTGCAAAATGTTCGTAGTTGGAGAAGTTGCTGCATAGCGCCGGCGAGCGAAGGAAACGCTACAAAGACAGTTCTGGGTAAGCAAATGGACGTGACAGAGTCATTATACGTACCTTCCGTGGCGTCGTGCAGCGCGTTGGACTTAGACTGGCTCGGGGCGCCCTCTGCCGTCGCTGTCGCCGGCGACACGGTTGTGGACATCGTTAGGCGGCTCCTGGGCGCTGTTGACGATGCTCCAGCGCCTGAATTCGAGTTTTTCACGCTCCCGGCGTCGCACGCCGCGGTTGGCGCAGGGGGTAAGGCGGTCGGCGCGTTCGTAGCGTCGGTGAGAGCGTAAGGAGTGACGCCGGGTTCTGCCGATCGACGCGTCAAAAAGTCCGCTCGTTGTCGTCGCCAGTCAAACTTACCGTCCGTTCCGCGTCTCTCGTCATCTTTGCGAGGAGGACTCGCAGGTCCCGTCGACGAGCCGGATGCTGAAGCTTCGTGCCGAGCAGTGGGAAGCTCCATGGACGGGACATCGCTCCGGTCATCCGAGAACGACGACAACGGCGACTGAGGCGACGGCGAGCCACGTTTCTGTTTAATAGGTACGAGGAGCCGATTTCGGTGCGACATCCTACAATAGCCCGTAGTCCTCAGGGTCCCTAAGCTTGCGCGGCGTTCACGATACGTTCAGAAGCGAGGCTCGTGCGGAATGGCGAACCGTTTGCGTTCCGTTCGACTCGAGCTCGGACCGCCGTGGAGATGTGGGAGGAGGGGAAGAAGGGTGAGAGTGAGAGGGTGGGCCCGATAGGAGGGGTTGCACAACGACCACCCCAAGCTATTTATTCACGGCCCGCACAGGCGATCCGCACGCCAGATTAGTTCTAGAAAAATCCCGCCCAAAAATTTCTGTGTGACAAGCGGGAGGGCGGCGACCCCCGGACAGTGCATCGCCACGGGTAGAAATCGGTCCAATTTGGACCACGAGGCACAGGAGGCTTGGACCGGCCCGATCAAACTGTAGCTGTCTCCTGTCTGAGAAAGGTTGAATGTCCGCAAACGGTCCTTGTCCTGCTCCCACCACCATCCCCAATGGCTTGTCCGGCAGCCCGTTGCACGAGCGGCAGAGCAAGACGGCGAAGAAATGGTCGGCAGGACACGGCATGGAGGCTTATATGCTGAATCTGATAGCAGATCCTGTGATCGCATGCCCAGTAATTCTCAAAGCAAGCCGTGTGCCGCTCCCGATCCATTCTCCCACAAGTCACTATAGAATATGAGAGCCGTAGTCGTCATGAAGTACTCGAGGTTCACAAGCGAACATGTAGCTGGAAGCAACTCTGCTCTCATAAATGCCGACATCCGTCTTGAAGAACAGTCATATCCACATGCTCACCAGGCCACCTGACCAGCCCAGATATGGTGCGATCTTCACACCATTGTGGTCCTCCGCTTCTCTGGTTCTTCAAGTCATGATGAGTGCACGAAAAATGGCAATTCTCGTGGGGTTTCAGGGGGTCGTCCGTGCCTGAGCGACCCCCAGAGACCAGCTGCATACAGGCACACCATATGGTGAGATTTTTGAGACCTAGACTGCACTGCAAGACTGGCTTTTGCAACTCTGTCCTTGTTCACTTCAGAGTCGTCGAGACAGAACTAAACCGCACTCGATACCAACTTTATTGACCAGAATACACTAGTCTTGCACTACTTGAATGAGACACGGACATGCATGGCTTCGTCGCTCGCCTTCCGTCTAGGATACATCGCCAACGTCACCGCCCTCGTTATTCGATATCTGTGCTGGATGCTAGCTATTGCAATACTGGCCCGCCTGACCCGATTCGTATAGCTCGTGCTTGCGGGCGGCCACGATATGATAGTGTAGGAGACAGTCGTGCGGTAGCCTCATGGTCTCGACGTTGTACCTGGAGTGGTGGCGGAACGCCATCGATAACGGACGTGGCGCACCTTCCAAGTCATCTCTGCCTCGTATCTCGCTCGTATCCTGCGTCTGTGGTCCCCGCCTCGTCGCGGTGGTCTTTCGTCTTCGTCCTATAGTGCCACGTCGCCGGGGTGGTTGGTTGAGGGAAGGACCCCAGTTGCGGGTGGCACACGTGGTGCTGATGGAAGAGGAACGAAGCCAAGAGGCGGGATCAACTTCACGCCCCGACGCCGCGTCTCTTCTCCCTCCGCCTCGTGCCCTCCTTCCCTTCTTCCCTTCCCACGTCGCCCAAGACGCACAAATGGAGCAACTTTGCGCGCAGTCCAGGGTCGAACCCTGCTGCGGGAGAGGGTTCAGCCTCGCGCGGTGGTCGCCGTAATCATGATACGAAATTCGTCTCTTGAAACAGGAGAAAAGGCAAGCTAAGTGATGTACTGTACTGTAGCGTGACTGTGACCGATCCATCGTAGAACGTGCCGGCCGCACGGCATGTGCATGTACCCACACGGACACCTTTCGTTCACCGGTGCCCTACGCATTGTACTCAGCGACGGAGGCTGACGATTAGATGTGGATCCACACGGTAACACTACTCACCGAGTGGCCGAGACGCGGGAGCAAGACACTGGCCGTTGTGTTCGAGGTTCTGAGCTCGAGGGAGGACTGATAGTGACACCGCAGACAGCAGCTTGACACTCACTGGCCATTGTGTTTCGTCGGCCTCCGAGTTCGAGGGAGCACTAACGGCAACACATCGGAAACCACAACGAGCACGATTTCCAGAGGAGCGGTACGACAACAACTACGCGGCGTCTATCGACAGGGAAGAATGGGTCTATGTACAGCGCGGCCAGCGCACTGCGACGGGTGTAGAGTACTTCAGAGCTTCAGAGAGCAATACAGAGCGATATGTCAAAGCCAGACAGCCTTCCCCGTCCAACACCCTAAGATAGTGCGAGCGACAAGCCTCCGCGTCGACGTGTACGCGTCGGCGTTGACGACCCTGGTGTGGTGTGTGTGGGCCGAGCGCTGCGCTTGGACCAGGACCGCTGAGTGAGCCTCGAGCACCATCTGAATCTTTTTGCGAGCAGATAAAGTCTGTGCTGTGGCGCTACATAGCAGCAGTTAGACAGGACGCACAGACACAGACACAGACATATGCGTAGACATACCTGTGCACTCAGGACTGCGCAATGAGCGGATAGGTATGGGCCGACGTGATGCTCGGTGCGGGAACCATCTGGAACGCGACCTACACGCACGCACCATCGTCAGTCACAGTGCCCACCAAAACGAAACGAAAGAACGCAGACGCACCCCGATATAACTCATGAACCGATTCAACATCCTCTCGCGACTCTCGCCCTTCTCCCTCTGCGGTGATCGGCTGCGCGACCTCGCCTTCGCGTCGGGGCTCTCCTCGCCCTCCTTAATAGGCAGTCCGTACTCGCGCAGTAGAGCGCGCGCGGTGCTGTGCGATGCGCCGAAGAGCGTTGCGAGGTCTTTGGGGAAGAGAGGGGACTTGGTGCCGGAGGGTGTGAGGAGTGCGTGGAGCGGTTCTTGGAGGTGGTTCGAACGGAGGAGGGCGTTGGCGCGTCGGGCTTCGCTGTGGGGATGTGTCAGCGTGAGGACGAGTGAATAGATGCGGTGACGAGCGCGGGCGTGAAGAATGGATCGGTTGAACGCGAATGCGGACGAGCGCAAGAAGCACGAACGTGGCGACGTTCCGTATTCAGCGGGAGTGTGTGCGCGGTGGAACGAGAAGAGAGGGAAATAGG
The DNA here is from genome assembly GCA_001632375.1 of Exidia glandulosa HHB12029. Classification (NCBI taxonomy): domain Eukaryota; kingdom Fungi; phylum Basidiomycota; class Agaricomycetes; order Auriculariales; family Exidiaceae; genus Exidia; species Exidia glandulosa. The sequence continues at coordinate 45,674 of KV426235.1, read as the reverse complement.
GTTGAAGGTCGCGAGCGGGAACGATGATGCGGAGGAGCGCGCGCCGCGGCGGGGACGACGGAACAGGAAACGGTCGCCGTGCGGTAATGACGGCGACGCGAACGAACGCATGTACGAGAGAAGAAGATGGGTACCGCGTACGAGTTATACAGCGCCATGCGCACGTCCTCGAGCTGCTTCTTGTGCTCCTCGATCTGCTCCTTCAACTTCTCGGGCACCTTCTTCGTCAACTGTGCCATATCGCGTCAACCCGACATCCAAAAGCACAAACGACGAAAATCGCACCTCCTCGGCGACGCGCTCTTCCACCCTCCGCGCGATGCCTTCTTTAACCATCGCGCGCACTGCACCGCTGAGGTGCTCCGCAATCTGTGTCTTCAAGACGTCCTTCAAGAGGATCTCGACCTCGCGCATGCGCGCTTCTTGTCGCGCTTCCTGTCTCTGCAGCTGTTTGCGCAGGGCGTTGATCTACTCATTCATGCACGTCAGCAGCAGCACTGCACGCGACGACCGGGAGTACAGTACACACCTGATGCGCGGTATCCATCGCAGGACCCATCTTGGCCACGCGCGCCGTCTGCTCGCCGAGATGGTCGAACGTAGCGCCCAGAACGGCGAGCGTCTCGCGCATCGTGCCCAGGACGTCCTGGATCGCCTCGAGGTCCGGTGCGGGTTCGGTTAGGGTCGTCATCGTGGTCGCCATCGTCGGGGCGGGGGAAGGTGCGCGGGATCCGGAAGGCATGGCGGGTGGTATTGTCGTGAGGAAGGGTATCTATCGGTCGTGAGGTGGCTCGTGGGGTCGATGTCGATATGGACAGGGAACGGAAGATGCGCGACGAGCAAGGGCTTTATAGCGTGCGTTGAGGATGAGGATGAGTCGATGGGAAGGGGCACAGGGTACGGTGTGTGCACGCGCTCGCCGCATGTTCATCCGCCTCGAGGCTCCGGTAGTTCATCGGGATCGATATCGCTGCGAGTTGCATCTTCATCGCACTTTCGAACTGTCTCGAACGAACAGGAGGGGACGGTTGAAACGTCCAACTTGCATCGGATAGGAGAGGTCGTGTTCCCCGCCAGGTGCGCTCTTCACGCGCAGAACAGCCTCGTACAGAGTGATGCCTGTGCAAGACGTCAGCTCAGCGTCTGCAAGAAGCGCGAGAACGCACGAGATAGGAAGCGTAGGGACATAAGCAGCCGCAGGACGAGCCGTGCAAACCGTAAACGATGACGCTCCGCGACGACGCGTCCAGTCAAAATGCTGAGTGCAGGCCTCGTGACTCCTGCCCGCGTGAAGTGACCTTGGATTAGGGCATGAGGGCGATGGGATAGTGAAAATTGCGCGAGCCGGCGCCGACGCTTGTCCCGCCAGCTTGAGTTGAAAGGCGAGGACTCCACGGAGAGTACTGGAATGCTACCACAGTTAAAGGCTCGAGTGCCAGATGGAACACGTGCATGAGTGCGCGCCAGCCGCTTTGCATCCAACGGCGCCGCGGGTCGTATGGCCTCTTGCGGTTGTCGTCGTCTGTCACGGCGCACTCGACCCCTCAGCTCGCCGTCCCGCTGTTCCAGAGTTGAACGACAGTTCAGCTTCCAAGTTTTCGGGCTCTGCGTTCTTTTGGGAGGACTCTAGGACTGCACTACGACCGGCTTTCGCAAGAGCAGGCCGTCTCCTCGCTGCAGAGGTTGTCGCGCGCGAAGCTGAGCGCCACTCAAGGTGCAGGGACCGACGTGCACAGTGGCCACGGCCAGGTGACCGTCGTTGCCGCTGGTACTGGCAACGAGCACGCGCCCACGTCGCGACGAGGAGTTGCCCGGCATCCAGGTCTGCTGGCAAATTTTTACGGACGGTCTGAACGAAAATTTGCCTAAGCTTCCAACGACGCAAGTAAGATAATGTGTACTATTGCAAGACGAATGCACGACACCGTGTACAAATGGACAAGACAATGTAGAAGGGATGTATGAAGCCACCGACCCTCCCGACCGCCTTGGACGACGTCGAGGCCGGAATCGGGTACTAAGACGCTCCAAATGTCGCTCTAAGCGCGGGTTGACACTCTTGAAAACTGCCTCGTGGATGAGGGAGGCAGCGAGCAACATTGGGAAACTGGGTCGATCCCGCGCTGCCGCACGAAAGAAAAAGGAGAGGATCGGCCCAGTCCGGCTATTTGTACTGGCTCGGGGGTTGCCGGACAACAAACGAGGACTTGACGGAAGCGCCTCTTCAAGGCGCCACATCCGAGTGTACTGGAAAAAGGAAGTATCTTTGACATCTACTGGTGCCCTCCGTATAACAGATCCCCGACAGTCCTACATTGCTCAGCCCGTGTATCTAGGAGGCGCCGTGCCCGACTCCTCCCATTGACTCGTCGGTGAGCGGGAGCTAGCAGCAGCGATGTCGAGGCGCGACGCCACATAAGCAGCAACACGCTCGAGATCTTCGTGTGCGATTCCCGGTGCCCGTTCCTCTGGCGCGGACATGACGTTTGGCGCCTTCTCCGATCCTGGAGTCCTCGTGGTGGGCGGATATGTCGCAGTCGTCGTACTCTCGGGCCCTGCTCTCCACGGCGCTGGCTCGTCGCGGTATGGCGCAACATGTCCCGGACCACTGTCGTAGAGTGCAGGCGGGTGGAAGTCGCGGTGATCGTCCGCTGTTCGTCGTCGACGCAGGAATATGAAAACGCCAGCGAGGAGAATACCGAGCAAGAGAAGTCCACCGATAACGCCGCCCGCGATGGGTCCGGCCAACGACTTTGCCTTCGGCGCATTATCGGGCGCTGAAGTCTCGTTAGGCGAAGATCCAGACGAAGGACTGGTGCTTGAAGAAGAAGATGACGACGGGTCTCTGCGCATGCCCATCCCAGTAAGCCTCGCGCGAAAGCTCCAAGTTCAGACGTTAACTCACCCAGCGGCAGCCTCCAAAAGCGTCAAGGAGTCGAACGCAGTACAGCAGAAGCGTCCAATAGCTTGTCCAAGGTCGCTAACGCTCGTACAATCCCCCCGGTCCGAATTATAGTTCGTGATGACGAGTTTATGTATCACCCCAGGATCCAAATTCCCTTTGGCAAAGTACACCGTACTGTTATCGTTCCAACTACTGGTCGCGTCGAGGTTATGTCGTTCGCCGTCCAATTCCACGCTGAACGCGTGAGAGTCTCTATCGATCGCGCCGCGCAGGACTATTCCGCCAGCATTCTTGAAGGTGTACGTTGCGGAGGAACCGGTGGTGTAGACGCAGTTGAAGGTTTTCGTGTTGGCGGAGAGACCGGAAGCGGTCGCGGTGTCCCAGCCGTAGGGCGTGGGGACGCGCCCGGGGAAGGTGATCCATTTGTCGTCTTGGTCGTCGATGATCGTGTGGTCATTCACTGCTGCGCTCCTGTCGATGGAGCAAGGATTAATGTTGTGAGTCGCATGGTATTGGACTTGACGCTTGACGCGTGCGCACCCGTTCGTGTTGACACCCATCGTGAAGCCCCCGCCGTAGACCCGAAAGTCGTTACCATCCGAAGGCGTAGAGGTGAGCGTAAGAACCGCCTCGTGGCTCCCAAACGCCAGTCCCTTCGTACTGAGCATCGTCTCCGATCCCGTCCCCTCGCAGCTCGTCCCCGATGCAGGTGTCGCGTCGAGATCGGTCCCTCCAACAGAAGCCGTATACGTCGCCCCGCCACTGCTTATGCACATATACGCCGCAGTTCCTGAGCTCACACCCTTAGCAAAGAAGGAAGCAGGAGCTAGAGCGCATGCGAGCGAACCTTCGAAGGGGAATGAGACGGCCGCGCCGTTCAGGTGCGTGCGTCTGTACGCGGTGCCGTGCGGAAATCCAGCTGGCGGCCACGCGTCGCTCCCCGTATACGATGCGTTCCAGCCCTAGACACACGCAACCTCAGCCACAGACAGTGGAGAATAGAGTAGTCGCACGTACCACAGAGGTGTCCACATCCCGATGCGGTCGATAACTTCAAAAAAGCGCCCAATATTCATGAGCGAGTAACACGCGACGACGCAAGGAAGACGACTTACTCGAAGATAGGACTCGGAGCCGTAATCTCCAGCGTATACGGAGTGAGCGTGCTCATCCCTTAGACTTGGGGGAAACCGGGACAAGTCCAAGGTGCGCAGCGGAAGGAGAAAAGAGAAACGAGGAGCCGACTACGCCAAGTTTAAACATGCCCAGACAGGCGAAGATCATGATTTGATCTTGCGCGTGTCGTTGGATTTCGCTGCAATGGCCGTAAATGGCCGGGGGATCTTGTGCACGCTCCTCCCCCCGTTCTGCCCGGACTTCGGGTCTCTTTCTTCCCAGGTACGTAATGCCCACGTCGAGAACGGACCTCAGAGTCAGAACGCTGTGACTGGGGAGATGAATCCCGCAGTCACCTCCTCAGGGCCGAATTTGCGTGTGCAACGAATGATTGAGTTCACGGGGCACGCAATAGTACTGGACGGTGGAATGTATAGAGACAGGAGACAAGGACGAAGCTTTCAAAGGAAAGATCGTCCGTGGAGACCTTGCTGGTCATGCTGACGCTTATTGTATAGGAACTGAGCTACTGTCTCAGTGATGACCCAACGTCAAGATGACGATGTCCTGCACAACGGACAACGGATAAACACGATGCCCAAGGACGGGAGACCGCTCAAGTACCGGCTAGTACGACATGGTGGCGCCGTCTCCGACTCCTCCCACTTGCTATCGGTCGGCGGAGACCGTGAGTTCAGATCAAGGCCCGAGGCCACACTTGAACCGCGACACGCTCAAGATCCTCGCGGGACATATGCAACTGCAACTCCGTAGAAACTCGCAGAGGCAGCGGCAGAAGTCGAAGCTTGCTCCTCTTGAGCTGATATGACGTTCGGGCCTTTCTCCGCCCAGGGGACCTTGACCCGCTCGTGGGTGAATAAAAGCCGGAGTCAACTTGGCCGTGTGCCCCGTCGTTGCCTGAGCCTCGCTGCAGAGCTGTGGCGTTGCAATATTTCCGCTGGATGTGTACTGTATGGGGTAGGTGGAGGGAGGTGGCTGATCTTGTGACCGAGTCGATCGCGGTGCGAGCGTCGACGGAGAAGTACCACAGCGCCAGCGATCGTGATTCAGTCATGCGTGCCGCCTGGGTCGAGGTTGCCCTTCGAAAACAAGACCGTAGTGTTGTCGTTCCAGCTGCAGGTCGAGTCGAAGTTCCTTGTCGTGCCGTCGAGTTCTCTGCTGAAGAAGTGAAGAAGTGTGTGTGTTGGTCGATCAGACCGGTGAGGACGATGCCGCCTGCGCCAGTGATGGAGAATTTCACGGCAATGACGGCTCTGTACGTGCAGGCGTAGGCCTCCGACGTAGCTTGACCAGCGAGACCTGTGTCTGTTGCCCACGTTTCTGAATAGCGTGGAGGTCAGTATGAGTACCGCGTCACGCATTCCGAGGTCAAAGCCGTCTGCCGCAATTATCGTCTGTGCCTCTGCCTGGTCGCACGCTGTAGCGGAGGCGGTTTGCGGACACAGACAGGCCGAGAGCCGCCCGTCCCTCGAGACTGTGTACGTCGCGCCGCCACTACTGATACACATGTACGCGGCGGTGCCTGCACAAGAGCATAGGATCAGACGAGAGTTTTGGCTCGAGAATAATGGAGACGCTACCTGCGAAGTTGAGAGACAGCCTCGCCGTTGAGGCGAGTGCGCCTGTACGCGGTGCCTCTGCGGAAATCCAGTCGGCGACCACAGGCTGCTCCGCGTGTACGACGCGTTCCATCCCTACACTTGTCTATACGTGAGAGAGAGTGACCGGCATATTGCTACTGAAGTTATTCGCCGTGCAGACCGGACCTTGCGCACACGACGAGCAGGGGATGTGGACGTCGTCAAGATACAGCGTTCGCTGAGCGACGCGAATACACATCATTCGTCGCTGACGCTTGAATAATGTGGCAGCAATGGCTTGGAGTACACAACTGGGTCCGCTGCGGTGGCGACTTGGAGGGGAGTGGAATGGGATAGCCCTCGGCGAGGCGAAAGTGCTCCAGCTCTCGTAGGCCGCCGAGTTATTCTTTATAACATTTGCGTAACGCGTAGTATTCGTGCTAGAAATATGCAGCGCGTCGAGTACAAGGAAAGAGGGATGTATGAAGCCACCGACCCTCCCGGCCGCCTTGGACGACGTCGAGGCCGGAATCGGGTACTAAGACGCTCCAAATATCGTTCTAAGCGCGGGTTGACACTCTTGAAAACTGCCTCGTGGATGAGGGAGGCAGCGAGCAACATTGGGAAACTGGGTCGATCCCGCGCTGCCGCACGAAGAAAAAAAGGAGGGATCGGCCAAGTCCGACTTTATATACTCGCCGGTAATCTCCGTTGCTGTGCTATTCTTGCTTCCGCAGAACAATAATCTCCAAGGCATTTTCTTCGAGAATATCCCAGTCACGCTCTGCATCGCCCTGAATACGCTGACTTGGTAGCGTGCCATCGGAGCCGCGTGGAGTCATAAACCGCGATGATATGACTCGACTGCGGTCTATAAAAGGACACGCGTCGCGTCCTCTCTGTCCTCTCCAGGAACCACACACTTAGCGTGATTCCTCCGCACAACTGTCGTTGTGCAATTCAGAGCTCAGCTCAAAGCATCCGCATTTCTCGAACCGTTCCTGCTTCCTGTAACGTCTTGCAATATGGGTGCATGCACCACACCTGTTGGCCGTTGCACAATCTGCCCTAGACGCTTTCAAAGTAATGCACATGTCTCAGCCCACCGTGTTAAAGAGCACAAGCTCTGTACGTGGTGCGGCAACGTATTCATCGGGTTGACCGAAGCCGAAATACTCTCCCATTACGGAGTGAAGCATTCGCACTGTCACTTTTGTCGGTTCTTCTTCAAAGATGAGGAAGAGCTGCATGTGCACCGCGCGCAAAGACATCGCTCGGTGTACTGTGTCGATTGCCGGCGCCTGTTCATAGCCCCTGCAAATCTTGATGCACACCTTCGCTCGTACAGGCACACAGTGAAAGATGTCCGCTGCTACGGCTGCTATAAGACGTTTGTCTCTCGCGCTGCTATGGTTGCCCATATAGAGATGAATACGTGTGCCTCGGGCTTGACTCGCGCGAAGCTCGACGCCGCAGCTCGCGGATTACGTTCCATCTTCACTGTGTCTGGCGCCGTCGAACCACAGAAAGAGCGAGTCGTCACTGCTACAATGTACGACACACGCGCAGGACTCTGGAGATGCTACTGCGGCAAATCGACGCGGACCTGCGCGGGTATGCGCGCGCATCTCAACAGTCCGGCACACGATCCGAAGCTGTATCGTTGTCCTCGCGAAGAGTGTGACAAAGAGACAGCCACGCTGAGCGGGCTGTTCCAACACCTGGAGAGCAGGCAGTGTCCGGCGCTGCAAACATTTGGCAACGAGGTGTCGTTGTTTGAGCGTGAGTTGCGGCGGACTCTGTTACGGGGCTGCTGAGCGGCGAAGTCTGTGCATCGAGCGTACTGTACGACGCCCGTCCCAATGAAATCTTTCGAGCCACATAATCTTCTTTACACTATGTGATTGCCCCTTGTCTCCCTCTGTGTATGCGCGTCCAGCTCGTCAAGCGCTGCGGCTAGACCGCGCGCATCTTCGCGTCTTACACGTATCGTGTACTTTCCTAAGCGTCTGGGTAGTGTATATAGCTCCATCCAAATCTGTCCCGTTTTCTCATGTCATCTAATTTATGGGGGTCTCAGAAGATCCCAGGAGAACAAGTAGAAGCGCGGACGTGCCAATATCGCACAGCCGTTTCGCGCTGGTGAAGAACCTCCGGATTCTGAGCCACTTGTTGCGTTGCCGTATGACTCAACTATACTATGTTCCTCTAATCATATGTCCATCGAGTTTTCTCCAGGGTTGACGATAGTTATGACACTGTAAATAGCTTGTAAATAGCACGCCAATACTGTACATTCACATGTAATCGATCTTTCTCTCGGCACATAAGTAAGTTACTCTAGGGGAGCAATGAATCATGTTTCACTCCAGCTTTACTATCAGCATATATAGGTCCAGGCCACGTGGAACCGGGAGTGTCTAAGTTGTACTCGACACCAGGGTATATCGTGTCCCCGCAGCTGCAACTTCCGACGCGATGCACCACTTAGGCATGGCAGCGCCAATCAATCGACTAGCCACCACCATGTCAACACCCCGGAGACTCATAACGTGGTCTCCTGTGGCCGCCGCGGTACGCAGAGCTTCAGTCACTGCGTCGTCCACTACCAACGCCGCCTCCTACAGTAATCCCAAGTCAGTATCTCACGCATAGTATTTGCTCTACGGTACACGACGGCGATTCGCAGTCCATCACAGCGGGCACACCGCGTCTAAACGGGGCTTGAGAACGGTGGCGATGCGGCGCTCGGGCTCGCATGCCGTGAATGCACTGGCACTATAAAAGGGTCGGGCATGTCGACCTCAGCCCATCACTTCTTTCTTTCTTCAACGACTCTCTTCTTCTTCTCTTAATTTTTCAACTTCAAGTTATGCGCGTCCCGCGTTCGGTGCTGTCGGCGCTTCTGCTCGCCGCAGGACCCGTCCTCTCTCTTCCCACCCATGCGAACCGTACACTCTCAGCGCGGCAGTCAAGCTCTGACAGACTCGTGTAAGAGTTCTTCTACGTTTTCGCTCATGTTCTGACGACCCCTTGTAGATTCGCTCACTTCATGGTTTGTCTTTCGGGATCAAGCCGAACATGCTCCGCTCACCGGCGCTTCTCCTTCTCCCTTCCCACCGTTCGCGTCCCCTATGTATAGATCGGCATCGTATCCGACCGCCACAGCGCCTCCGACTATGACGACGATATGCGCCGCGCCAAGGCCATCGGCATCGATGCGTTCGCGCTCAACATCGGCACGGACGACTACACCGAGACGCAGCTCAACTACGCGTACGACAGCGCGGCGAACAATGATATGAAGGTCTTCATCTCGTTCGACTTTAATTGGTACCATCCTACTAGTGATGCTGGGCGCGTCGGTCAGCTTGTGAATCAGTATGGAAGTAAGTCGGCGCAGCTGAAGGTCGATGGCAAGGTCTTTGTGTCTTCCTTCGCTGGTAAGTTAAAGTTTTCTCGACTACTGTAAGATGTTTAGTGCGTTATTGACTCATATTTCTAGGTGACGGTCTTGACGTCGATGCCGTACGCTCGTCTGCGGGCATGGACCTTTTCGTCGCTCCGAACTTCCACCCCGGTTCGTTCCTCAAGACAGTCGCGGCCACTCGTCCGTCTAACATAAATATTGCGCAGGCCAGGGCGACTTCTCCAAAGTCGACGCCGCATTTAACTGGATGGGGTGGCCGTCTGATGGTCAGTATTCAGTGTTTTGCTCAAACATAATATCGTAGTAATATTAGTGCTCATCGCCAACGCACATAGGCAACAACAAGGCTCCCAAGCCCGGCGGTCCAGTCGTCTCAGTCCAAGATGGCGACAACGCGTACATCTCCGCGCTCGGTGGAAAGCCGTACATGGCCGCCGTAAGCTCTCTCTCTCGCTCTTGCGCGTTCTGATCCATCCCCCGTGTCTGTATGTAGGTTTCTCCGTGGTTCTTCACCCATTTCGGCGCGGAGGTTCCGTACTCGAAGAATTGGGTGTTCCCGGGAGACACGCTCTGGTACGACCGCTGGAACCAAATCCTCGACCTCAAGCCCAACTTTGTCGAGATCGTTACATGGAACGACTACGGCGAGTCTCAGTGATTCCTTACAATACTGCGTGTGTTCTAACTTGAGTTTTTTTTCCTTTAGGCGAGTCTCATTATATCGGACCGCTCAGCTCCCCGCATACCGACGACGGTGGCTCCAAGTGGGTCAACGACATGTAAGTTTCTGCTGCTGTGTTATTCCTCTCTTGCTCACTATGTACGTTTAGGCCGCACGGTGGTTGGCTCGACATGGCTATTCCCTACATCAAGGCGTACAAGGCCGGCTCGAACGACGTCTCTCAGTTCGTCGACGAGGACAAGATCATCTACTGGTACCGTCGCACGCCCAAAGACGTCAACTGCGACTCTACCGATACGACGATGGGCTCCGCGGACAACAGCACGGGCAACTACTTCATGGGTCGTCCGGACGGGTTCGAGATCATGAGCGATTCCGTGTTCGTCGTCCCGCTGCTCAAGGAGGCTGGGACTGTCGTCGTCAACTCTGGCGGTGTGGAGTATACGCACGACGCGGCAGCTGGCGCTTCGGTGTTCAGCGTCGATATGAACGTTGGCACGCAGGCGTTTGCTCTCAAGCGCGGTGGAGAGGAGGTCCTTTCGGATACTTCGCTTATGCCGATTACGAGCGAGTGCCCATGTGGGATTTATAACTTCAACGGTACGTCCCATTCCTTCATTGCATCTTCGATTTCTGCCTAGATGCTTAAAAACTATTATATTTACAGCATACGTTGGCACTGTGCCTGCGAGCCCGATTGACTCTCTCCAGCCGGACGGACTCTCTGGGTTCTCCAAGGGCCTGAAGGCGTCGTGCGACGCGCAGCCGACGCTAGTTGCTGGACAGGCACCTCAGACGCAGGCGCCCACGTCCACGGTCGGCAGTAACAACGCTCCTGAAACGACCCAGGCGCCTGCTTCCTCGACTGAGGACTCGCAGCCTTCGTCGACGGAGGCGCCTTCGTCTACGGACGTCCCCACTCTAACGCCTGTCCCGACCGACACGTGCTCAACGACCGTTGGCAGTGACAACGGCGGCAACGCTCCTGAGACGACCCAGGCGCCTGTTTCCTCGACTGAGGACTCGCAGCCTTCTTCGACGGAGGCGCCTTCGTCTACGGACATCCCCACTCCAACGCCTATCCCGACCGACACGTGCTCATCTCCGTCGAAGCGGAGCGAGGAGAAGGCAAAGCGCACGCTCGTGCACTGGGGACGCTTCCGTGTCGAGTACGAGATCTGAGAGTGGTTGTACCTGTATGATATGACTTCTAACTTATCATCCATTATTTGCTTTCCCTTGATCCATTGTACGGTGTTGACGTTGGTGCTGCTCAGGACGAACATCCTGACCCAGGAACTCGGGGAGTGATAAATTTGATTTGACAAGATTCACACGACTTGCGGCGTGATGAGGTGAGAGACTGACGTCCGATCCGCTGTTCTGAGAGCGAGCACTCAAGGCACTCAAGCTGAAGGCCGTGCAATGCACGGGTTGAGTGGCACGGAGAGTGGCAGGTGCCTGCAGGGAATGTCTGTCAGCCGCTGAGAGCGCAAGCGCCCGCCTACTGGTTCCGAGTGGTGATGGCGGGCGCGCGAGGCCGGTGGCTGGCAAGATATAAACCTGGCGCTGTGATGCGTTCTCGACGCGACGGAGCCCTGCGTCCCCGTCGTTTCTGTTTCCCAAGTCCCCATGCGCCCGCTCTCGACACTCGTTTCTTCCGTTCTCGCGCTCGCTCTGGGTGCGCTGGCAGCCCGTCCGAGTCCTACGACGCTCGCGGCGCGCGATGAGCTCCCGAAATACGCGTTCGCGCACTTTATGGTCGGCGTCGTGGCCGACTACGTCCAGGCCGACTGGGAGCTCGATATGCGGCTCGCTATGGACATGGGCCTGGACGCGTTCGCGCTCAACATCGGTGAGAACACCCCTGCACGGTCAGCAGGGCTTAACTAATGGCAAAAATCAGGCAAAGACTCGTACAACAAGCTGCAGCTCGCGTATGCCTACACGGCAGCCGAGACGACGGGCTTCAAAGTCTTTTTGTCTTTCGACTTTGCGTACTGGAACAACGACGACCTCACCACCATCGCGAGCTACCTCCGCACGTTCGCCGCTCGCACGGGCCAGCTCAAGATTGGCGACAAGAGCTTCGTGTCGACCTTCTTCGGCGACGGCTTCCCGTGGCGCGATGCTGAGGCTGCTGCTGGCGTCCCCATTTTCGCTGCTCCCGTATGGGGTCCGGACGCGCTCAACAACAATCCGAACGTAGACGCCGGTATGCAGTGGAATGCGTGGCCGTCTGCGGTATGTCCCTCGAGCTCTGTCGTCGACTGCACCAGCTGACAAGTGTGCAGAACAACCAGCCAATCGACGCCAACTACACGACCGACGGCGATCTCTGGTGGATTCAGAATCTGAACGGGAAGCCTTACATGGCTCGTATGTCCCTCCACCCGCCTTTTCGTGCATGAGTGACAGCTTACACCCTCTTTAGCCGTCAGCCCATGGTTCTTCACTCATTACTCCCCAACGTCGTTCAACAAGAACTGGCTTTTCTTGTCGGACTATCTCTGGGGACAGCGCTGGGACCAGATTCTGCAGCTCAAGCCTCAGTTCCTTGAGATCATCACCTGGAACGGTGCGATTCATTTTCGCGACTTTGTCTAACTTACTAGTCATTGACACCCCTATCTAGATTTCGGCGAGAGTCATTACATTGGCGAGTGATCTAGCCTGTCTCTGAGCCCATGAGCTGACGTGTCTGCTCCTTCAGGCCCTCTTCACCCGGATAAGCCGAGTGTCTATGCCGGCGGTGACGATGGTGCCGTGCAATGGGTCACTGGGTACGTTGCTCTAACCTCACCGACGACGAGGGTGCACTAAACCGTAAAACTCGGCAGCATGCCTCACGACGGTTTCCGCGACGTCGCAGCCGCGTACATCTCAGCCTTCAAAGCCAGCGCTCCAACTCCCAACATCTCCGTACGTGTGCTTCCACCCTCTCCTCCCAACCTGACTGACACCCGTGCAGAAAGACGAGCTGGTGTACTACTACCGTCCGAACCCCAAAGACGCCCCCTGCTCCGACCCCCTCCAGAAGCCCGACGGCGCGGACCTCGTGGCAGATGCAGTATTCGCCATCGCACTGCTCACCGCTCCTGGAACAGTAGTGATCACCTCTGGCGCTAACGCGCCTGTGCGGATCGACGTTCCTGCGGGCGCGACGACAGTCAGCGCGCCGATGGGCGTTGGGAAGCAGGTTTTCGCGCTCGAACGCGGTGGCGCGTCCGTATTTAGCGGCACTGGGTCGTTGGAAGTTTCGAATGCATGCACGGTGCGTGTAGACAGGACTCTTGCCATGTCGGTACTGATGGGGCGGCAGGTCAATAACTTCAATGTGTTCGTGGGGACGGCGTTCTGAGCGGCGAGTCTGGTTTGCACTGGCTGCCGACCAGTTGAACTTGAAGTTTCGTCTCGAATAACTTATTATATATACGGATTCACGAATACGGATTCAAGGATACGCTGTTTCTGTTTCTTTTAGCTTACACACCTCTTGTATTACTTTTCGCTGCGGCTGCTCCCGCACAATATCAATATCATGGGAGGATGACTCTTCTCGCGGGAAGTGCAAGTAAGAGAGTCTTGCGCTACACAAACTGCACCGCGCCGCTCAGTCTGATACCCTCCCAATCGCGCTCGCTCCGCGTCACAGTCAACCACAACCCGTCCTCCGTCTCGCTGCACACCGTCCCCGTCCCGCGCTTCGGCATCCGCGATCCCTCCTGCACGTAACTGCTCACATAAACCGGCTTTAACGTGACCTCCTTCCCCTCATCCAACGCGCCGGAAAAATAGACCCCGTTGAGCTCGGCAGAGCGCCAGTTGGACAAGATAAGATGTTCCCCGCCTGCAGGTGCGAAGAAGAGCAGTTTTCCCGTCCCTTTGAACTGCGCGAACCATGCTACTTCCGCGCGGAGCGTGTCGCGAGTGGATGGGGACGTCCAGTCGTTCAAGTCGCGGCGGATTGTGAGCGCTGTGTCTAGGATGGGTTGCGAGCCGAGGGTGTGTGCGGGTATGGCGGTGTGTGAGCAGCCGAGGGAGGTATTATTTATGTAGGGGAGCGAGGGAGGGAGGATGTCGGGGAGGAGACGGCGTATGTTGATGGGTGTGTTGATGTGGATCGGCGTCGCGTCGCGGCGGTGGGCGTGCAGCGTCTGAGTGCAGCAATCGTATCAGCGCTCAGCTGTCTCAAACTATAACGCTGAATCGTACCTTGTACAACCACGCCTGCAACACGTCGGAGCTACTCACCCACTCCTTCTCCTCCAACGCATCCATACACGCCTTCTTCTGCTCCTCCAACCACACGCGCGGAACGTATACCATCCGCGTACTCTCCTTCGGATCCCATATCGCCATCCAGATGAACCCCAAATTGACGAGAAAGGTGCCCCAAAGACCGAGCGTCTCGCTGCTGTATATCAAACGCATAGGGTGCTCGCCTTTCTTTGGCGTCGGAATCGCAACGGTCGCTTGAAGCTCTTCGAACGGCTGTATGTCCGGCGGGCTGAACGCGATCGACGTGTCGTTCTTCAGAGCGGCTGTCCAGACGAGAAGGAGGTCGCGCAGACCGAAGGCGTCGAACAGGGTATGGTTTGCCTCGATACCCAGTAACGTAGCATCCTCGTACGTCGTAACGTGCACATGGAGCATCGGCCGCCCGGGTTTGAGGTAGTCCTCCAAGCTCAAGCCTCCAGGCGTCTCGGGAGAGCGGAAGAGCCTGGCCTTGCTCTGGTCGCGGTTAAACACACACGGCTCGGAAGATAGGTCCGGTGGTATCGGGATAGGCAGACTGCGATCGTATGGCGCGTCGTAGTGCGTGTGTGTAAATCCCGCGGGTGGCGTGGGCGCGTCGAACCTGCGCGGGACGTGGAATTCGTAGCTCTACAGCACCAGAAGCAGAACAATCAGCTTCAATTCCAAATCTAGAGGACGCGAGCGGAAATGCACTTACCCCACTGCGTTTTACGAGTCTTGCGCCGGCCCTTGGAAGTTTAGTTTCAATCGCCTGAAAGAGTGCGCGTCGCAGCTTCTCCACATCGAGTCGCGCGTCGAAGACGAATGCGAAGGTCAGGTTTATAGGCGTCGCGGTGAGGTCGAGCGATGAGCATGGCACGATGTAGGCGTTGTCCATGACTGGTCAAGGATAGAGCGCGAAAAGCATGATTTCCAATGATGGCTCTGAGCTCATGGATAATCCGGCAGCGGATTTATCAGCGCGCTTTTGGCAAGTCGCAGGTTCAGCGTGTCGACGCAAGACGTAGAAGGGAACATGATCTCGCCCAGGTCAGGGTTTCAACGAGAATAGTGAGTTGGAAGGTGTCAAGTGCGGTTGCCGTCAAGAGACAAGAAGCTCGAAGCTCGAAGCTCCGATATCGTCTCTTCTTCTCTTCCCACTCAACGATATGAGTCGCACAAACGAAGCGCAATGATGTTGTTCTCGAACGACGTCGAACCTTGACCATGCTTCGCCGGAGAGCGCACGCTTCAGCAGTCGACATCTTCTGGAATTGGACCCACCGGCTTGTCGTGAGAGCAAGTCTCCCATACATTGTCAACGAGTCCTGGCACCTAGTCAACATGTAGTATACATAGCACCTACAACACTCCAGCTTGGTCTCTGGCCTTCGTACATCGCGCTCGCCAAGCTGAACGGTACAACACGCCGCCATTCCTGCAAACGAGGCTTCATGAATGTCTGCACTGCACTATTCCACATTGCCCACCTGTCTTGTCTCCACGTTCAAGCCGAGAAGCGACGTATATTGCGGAAGGTCGGTCTCGTGGTGTCGCGCGGGTCGACTGTCCGTCTGAACATGTTCTGTCGAGGCAGAGCGTGAGTCCAGCAGACGATCCTCAATGGAGCATAGGTACCGTCAGCGCCTCGCGGTCAGCGCCCACGACTCTGTCGATCTGCTGGCCGTCGCGGTACATGATAAAAGTTGGAACCTGGGAGTCGCAGTGTAAGTTATGTATGAGTAGCTACGAATGCTAAATGTACGATTACTTGCCCCCGTAACCTGTTCGCTCATCGACTCTGACGATTTCTGACACGTGTGTGAGAGTGAGTCGTCAGGACGAACAACGCGAGTTCATTCACCTCCAGGGCGAGTTCGTGCACGTCCAGTCTGTAACAGCGAACCCGCGCGCCCGTATCATCGCCCGCGAGCTGTTGAAAGACGGGCTCTATGGCTTTACAGCCAGTACAGCCTTTAGACTTGGTGAAGAAAAGAATACAATAGCCCGGAGACTGTTTCTGTGTAATAGAAGACGTCCGTGATGAGTACAGTGCAAGACGAGTCACTCACAATCCCTTCAATGTCGTCGTAGCTCGCGACGTTCGATATTCCAGGAGCGTCCATGACGGCAAGAGATCAAGAGCAGAACGCTAAACGGAGACATCGCCGCCGGTGGCAGGCAGCAGCGCGTCATTGTCAGTCAACCTATCGCATTGCGTCCGACTCTCACGTAAAACACTCTAGATCTGCATGTGCTCGTCCTTCAAGGCTTTCATTCGAGGTATTGGTTGTGCGTTACATGCGCGTGCGGTTGTGGGTGGTTAAATACATTAAATACAATGAGCGTGACTTTGGGTGTTCTTTCGCCTTTACTCGTCGTCGATCTCGATGTGGAACCGACCGATCGAGAGCACGCGGCGCTTGGGCTTGCCGGACTCAGCGGGCTCGGGCATGAGGCACGACTCGCTGGGCGCGGGGGCCGGCTCCGTCGACGTCGGCGCCGGCGCGTCCGACGTCGTCACCGGCGGCGAGGGCTCAGTCGGGATCGCGGTGGTAACGGGCGGGGAGGGCTCAGCGGTAGTCGGTGGGGAGGTAGGAGCCGGGGCGCCGCCTGCGACGGTGGAGGTCGCGGTGGGGGCGGCGGTCGCTGGCGGTTGTGCGGCCGCGAGAGTAGGCGTCGGGTCGCACGCCGCCTTCAGACCGTTCGAGAACATCTGGAGCGCGACGGTCTGGAGGGAGTCAACGGTCTTCGGCGCGGGAACGGTGCCGACGTAGGCTACAGGAACGTCAGCGTCGTGTAGCAGCAAGCGCATTGTAGGAGAGGGTGCGCACCATTGAAGTTGTAAATGCCGCACGGGCACTCATCGGTGATGGGCATGAGCGAAACCTCAGACAAGACCTCGCTGCCACCGCGAGAGAGCGCGAACGCCTGCGTGCCGAGGCCCATAGGAACCTCGAACGAGGAAGCACCGGCCGGCGCATCGAAGGTGTAAAGGGTGCCACCAGAGTTGACCGAGACCTGTCCAGCGGCGGTGAGGAGGGGAACGACGAAGACAGAGTCGTTCATGATCTCGAAACCGTCAGGACGACCCTCGAAGTAGTTGCCGGTGGTGTTGTCAGCTGGTCCCATGGTCGTGTCGGTAGCGTCGCAGTTGACGTCCTTGGGCGTACGGCGGTACCAGTAGATGACCTGGTCCTCGGTGATGAACTGCGAGACGTCGGTCGAGCCTGCCTTGTAAGCCTTGATGTACGGGATGGCCATGTCGAGCCAGCCACCGTGCGGCCTTGTACGCGTCAGCATATGACTACACACCAGTAGCACGATAGTACTCACATGTCGTTGACCCACTTGGAGCCACCGTCATCGGTATGCGGGGAGTGCAGGGGGCCGATGTAGTGAGACTCGCCGTAGTCGTTCCAGGTAACGATCTCAATGAAGTTGGGCTTGAGGTCGAGAATCTCGTTCCAGCGGTTGTACCAGAGGAGATCACCGGGGAAGACCCAGTTCTTCGAGTACGGAACCTCGGAACCGAAGTGCGTAGAGAACCAGGGCGAGACCTAGTAATGCATGAGTAAGTACTGGACGAGATAGAGTATAGCAATTGTGCGCACCGGTGCAATGTAGCCCTTGCCGTTGAGAGTCTGCAGGTACTCCTTGTCACCGGCCTCGACAGTAACCTCCTTGCCATCCTTCGGCGCCTTGTTGTTGCCGTCGCTGGGCCAGCCCATCCAGTTAAGAGCGCCGTCGAGCTGATCGAAGTCGCCCATGCCAGGGTGGAAGTTGGGCGCGACGTAAAGATCAACGCCAGCCGAAGCGCGGACGGTGGCAACGTCGAGCGCGTCACCAGCGAACGAGGAGATGAACACCTTGCCGTCGACCTTGAGCTGCGCGGGGAGGGCACCGTACTTGGCGGCCATCTGACCAACACGCGATGCGTCGCTGGTGTCCTTGTACCAGTTGAAGTCGAACGAGATGAAGACCTTCATGTCGTTGTTGGCGGCCGACTCGTACGCGAGGGCGAGTTGCGCGTCGGTGTACGGGTCAACACCGATGTTGAGCGCGAACGCGTCTGGACGAGGGTCAGGACAACATCGAGTTACAACAGCAGTGCAACGCACCAATGCCGATAGCCTTCGCGCGCTGCATGTCGTCGTCGTAGTCCGCGGCGCTCTGACGGTTGCTGACAATACCAATCATGAAGTGGCAGAAGACTAGTAAGATGGTCAGCACTTGTACGCGTCGAGGCTGTATGATTGCGCACCGAGCTTGTCAGAGCCATCGCCGGACGATCCACCGCCGGAGGGAGGAGCGGGGGTGTCGGTCTGGGAAGGCGGCGCCGGAGCCTCAGTCGGGGTGGGCGTCGGCTCGGTCGGAGCAGAGGTCACAGGCGGCGACGGCTCGGTCGGGGCAGAGGTCACGGGCGGCGAAGGCTCCGTCGGGGCAGAGGTCACAGGCGGCGAGGGATCAGACGGCGCAGAGGTAGGGCCGGGGGCAGAGCCGCCTGCAACAGTGGAGGTCGCAGTAGGCGCAGCGGTGGCGGGAGCCTGAGCGGCGGCAAGGGTCGGCGTCGGGTCGCAAGCAGCCTTGAGACCGTTCGAGAACATCTGGAGCGCGACAGTCTGGAGGGAATCGACAGTCTTCTGCGCCGGCACCGTGCCAACGTAGGCTATGGGAGACGCTCAGAATACAGTCTAGCAAACGAAAGTAAGGACTCGCCGTTGAAGTTGTAGATACCGCACGGGCACTCGTCCGAAATGGGCATGAGGGAGACATCGGAGAAGACCTCGCTACCGCCACGGGAGAGCGCGAACGCCTGAGCACCGAGACCCATAGGAACCTCGAACGAGGAAGCACCGGCCGGCGCATCAAAGGTGTACAGAGTGCCACCAGAGTTGACGGAGACTTGGCCAGCCGACGTGAGGAGAGGGACGACGAAGACCGAGTCGTTCATGATCTCGTAGCCATCAGGACGACCCTCGAAGTAGTTGCCGGTGCTGTTGTCAGCCGTGCCCATCGTCGTGTCGGTCGCGTCGCAGTTGACGTCCTTGGGCGTGCGGCGGTACCAGTAGATAACCTGGTCCTCGGTGATGAACTGCGAGACGTCATTCGAGCCGGCCTTGTATGCCTTGATGTAGGGGATGGCCATGTCGAGCCAACCACCGTGAGGCCTGAACGGTCACAGTGAGCGAGAGAGCAATGACGGAGTAGCAGAGACTTACATGTCGTTCACCCACTTGGAGCCACCGTCGTCGGTGTGCGGGGAGTTGAGCGGGCCGATGTAGTGCGACTCGCCTGAAGGAAGTTGGGTTAGACCCAAACGAAGCGCTTCGCGTAAAGAAGTGTAACTCGCCGTAGTCGTTCCAGGTAACGATCTCAATGAAGTTGGGCTTGAGGTCGAGGATCTCGTTCCAGCGGTTGTACCAGAGGAGATCACCAGGGAAGACCCAGTTCTTCGAGTACGGAACCTCGGAGCCGAAGTGCGTCGAGAACCAGGGCGAGACCTAGTAATGCATGAGTAAGTACTCGAAGAGATAGAACATAGCAATCGTACGCACCGGTGCAATGTAGCCCTTGCCGTTGAGAGTCGACAGGTACTCCTTGTCGCCAGCCTCAACGGTAACCTCCTTCCCGTCCTTCGGCGCCTTGTTGTTGCCGTCGCTGGGCCATCCCATCCAGTTAAGAGCGCCGTCGAGCTGATCGAAGTCGCCCATGCCGGGGTGGAAGTTGGGCGCAACGTAGAGATCAACGCCGGCCGATGCGCGGACAGTGGCAACATCGAGCGCGTCACCAGCGAACGAGGAGATGAAGACCTTGCCGTCGACCTTGAGCTGCGCGGGGAGAGCACCGTACTTGGCGGCCATCTGGCCGACGCGCGAGGCGTCGCTGGTGTCCTTGTACCAGTTGAAGTCGAACGAGATGAAGACCTTCATGTCGTTGTTGGCAGCCGACTCGTACGCGAGAGCGAGCTGCGCATCGGTGTACGGGTCAACACCGATGTTGAGCGCGAACGCGTCTAGGCAAGAGTCAGTCCAAGCCGCAGCATAGTAGGACGTTCGAGAACGCACCAATGCCAATAGCCTTCGCGCGCTTCATGTCGTCGTCGTAGTCGGCGGCGCTCTGACGGTTGCTGACAATACCAATCATGAAGTGGCAGAAGACTAGCCAGGTGGTAAGCACGATGCGCCGCAACACAAGTAGACTCGCGTACCAAGCTTGTCAGAACCATCGCTGGGAGGAGCAGGAGTCGTAGGGTCGGACGGGACAGGCGCGGAGGTCTCAGTCGGCGACGGGACCGGCTCAGTCGGCGTCGATGAAGGGACAGGCTCAGTCGCAGTCACAGGCGGCTCCGGTGCAGCAGTCTCCGTGGGGCTCGGCTCGGTGGGCGGAGCAGGTGCGCTGCCACCACCACCAACGACGGTACCGACGTAGATGTTGAAGTTGTTGACCTCGCACTCCTCAGAGATGTCGCGGTCGCTCGTGCCGCTGAGAACGGAAGCACCGTCACGCGAAAGCGCGAACGCCTGCTTGCCAACACCCATAGGAGCCGAGAGAGTGGTCACACCAGCGGGTGCGTCGAGCTCGACGGTGGTGCCGCCAGAGGTGATGGTGACCTTGCCGGGCGCCGTAAGCATGGAGATGACGAAGACCGAGTCGCCGTCAAAGTCGGCGCCGTTCGGCACAGCGACGGGGTCGCTGCACGTTGCGCCCTTGGGGCTCGGGCGGTAGTAGTATACGAGCTCGTCCTTCTCAACCGTGACGGACTTCTCGCCAGCCTTGAACGCCTTAATGTACGCAGCCGCGACGTCACGAAGACCGTCGTGAGGCATGTCGCGCACCCACTTGACAGCACCAGTCGGGCCGCCAGCGTAGCTATCTCCCAATCAGTAAACCATAACTGGACAAGTGAGAGGAAAAGTAGAGACGTACACATGCTCATCCTCGGGGTGGAGAGGCCCAATGTAATGCGACTCGCCGAAATCTAGAACAGACGTCAACAACCTTGAAGAGGAAACTCGCGAAAACAAAGCGCACCGTTCCAGGTGATGATCTCAATCATCTCAGGAGCCATCTCGAGGATCTGGTCCCAACGAGAACCCCAGAGGTAGTCAGAGTAGAAGATCCAGTTCTTGCTGTAGGTGTCCGGGCCATAGTGCGTGAAGAACCACGGGCTGACGGCTGCGTGATATGTATGCGTGAGCACATGAGAGAGAGATCTGCAAGACTACGACTCACGAGCCATGTACGGGCGCTCGCCGAGGTTGGTAATGTACTCGTGGTCGAGGTCCGTCGTCATGTTCTGGTTGATGGGCTGGTTGCCCGTGTTGGGCCACTATCGCAGGCCCGTGAGCTCGATGACAAGGCAGGAGAGGGAGATAATTACAGCGCTCCACGAGAAACCGCAGTCGGCTTGACCGTTAAGGAACGAACCAGGCTGCCAGTTCGGGCACGCGAAAAGCGGGACGCCCGCCGCAGACTCTGCGTCACGCCACGGGAAGTTGTCACTTAAGGTAGAAATAGTATGAGATGTTGGAGATGTAGAGAAGGTGAAGAAGGGAACGAAACGCACCCGACGAAAGACGAAACAAAGTGCTTGTCGTTGTACTTGAGCTGGCCGGGAGACGAGTCGTACTTCTTGATGTACTCTCCGATCGTCGCCACGTCTCCGGCATTCCAGTAGGCGAAGTCGAAGGAGATGAAGACGTGGAAGCCAGTGGCCTCCGCAGCCGCGTATGCGTACCCGAGCTGTAAAGTGTCAACCGCGCTCGAAGACGCAACGATTTCGCGATTCTCACCTGCTCGTCGTTGTACTTATCCTTTCCTGTACACGCGATGAGCATGAGGACGATGTGGCTGAGTCGAATGGAGACACTAACCAATGTTGAGCGCGAAAGCATCAATGCCGATAGACGCGGCGAGCTTCATGTCAGCCTCCCTGAAGCAGGAGTGAGCGATCGGGCACCAGAGAGTGCAAGCGCATCGCCGTACCATGCAGCTTGATCGTACGTCTCAACGACACCAAGCTATAGAGGAACATTCAGTCAACTGAGAGAGCAGATGGGAGCCGAACGTACCATGAAGTGGGCAGCGACAAGCTTGCCGCTTGCACGTTTCTCAACGGCAGGGGCGGCAAGGGCCGTCGGACGCGCCTGGGCCGGCGTCGAGGCCAGCAAGAAGAAGAGGGTCGAAACAAGCGATGCTGAAAGACGCATCGTCGTCGAAGCAAGAAGGGTAAAAAGTGAAGAAAGGTGAGAACGGACGAGCCGAGGAAAGAGAAAGAGTTTGGGGAAAAGACAAGGCCTGCGCAGTCGCCTCGACTTTATATCAGCACCTCGGGTTCCTCGCACACGTTTAGTTCCGGGTTCCGATGACGATCTGTCCCTCTTGCCTCCGGCTCAGGAATCATTCCTTCAACGGCCAAGATTGATTGCGTCGCGAGGCATCATGACCCGGAGAAGCCGTCCAATTGCCTGTCCGAGAGTGCAGTGGGCGGGTATCTGAGAGCGCGCTCGGGACCGCGAAGTTGTTGTGCACCGCCTCGGCTTCATTGCCCTTCCACCCGCGATTAATGCAAGACTTTATGTGTTCGCGATGTTGGCGCAGGTGCAGGTCCGGTTGGATACCGCAGCGGGAAGTGACGGCGACGTGGCAGGTCAGGACCGTAAAATATCATGCTGGTATCTCGTATATCCCGAAGCGACACGGAAAGGAAGACTTGCAGCCAATCATGTTGGCACAGATAGCTCAGTAGACGCCGCTCGGGCAGTGCAAATGAGTGCGCGCTCGGTGTAGGAATGCCGTCAGTGCAAGCGCGAAGGTCCCCGTCGCCGTCGAGGTTGAAGCTGTTCAAGCGCCGAATCAAGTCGCGCCTCCGCTAACCCCGGCTCCGACCGTCGCCGTGGAGTTTTTGGAAATGATCCTCAATCACGATCTTGCTGCATTGGGAACAGTATCGAGGATCATTGTCTTGGCTTCTCCGGCCTTTCGTCATCGCATCTCAATTTCTTTCGCTGGCGCACTCTAGATGAGAACCGACAGCATGTGAAATGAACGACGTTCAAACTCACAGCCTTCTGAGAATTGCGGGCGCTGGAAGCGCCGATCCTGAATTATGCATACCTCGCGCTCTGGAGCGTCAATCCGCACCATGGTTACCACTTGGCATAGCACTAGTTACAGGTACTCACGCGCAGCGTCTATAGTACTGCCATATTACGCAAGTAGTGAGGCCTACTATCGCATTTTCTCCTTAATATCGAGTGTATCCCGCGCTGATATCGGCCTTGCAACTTCTCGTCTGCGAGACGTGAAGGCTCCCTCTGACCCAGGAGGAGATCGTCAAGGTCAGGTGGGGCTTGTAGCGTCCCTGTTACCATCGCCACAGACCCGTGCCATGTAGAGGAGGATGAATCATTGAAGACGTCCACGGGCTCATGCCGATACCGCGGCCGGCAACACGGCGATTCAGTGCGAGCCCTTCCTTGGTGAAGCATGAGGCCTCCGCATACTTCGCAGTCGAGAGTAAGTCTCCACATTCGTCATGCACCCGTGTCCTATATCACAGGCCCTCTGCGCGTAAAATCTCTTTCTCCGCAATGTCCGCATCCTTTCCGCATCGGCACATCACACAGGACCAGTCAAAAGTCTGGGAACTCAAATCCTGCGCTTACTGTAAGTCACGAGCTGCATAGAATAGCGCTCTGTCCTCAGCAGACACCATTGAGCTGTCGACAGCGACCTGTGTTATGGGCGGAAAGGTATCCTCGCAGCGGACGAGCACTCCCGTTCCGAGCGTAATTCGAGGTACACAGCGAAGCGTCGCAGGGAATGCTGGCAGGAAGGCGAGTTACAAGACTCTTTGACAATGCTGGGGCTCATCTGTTCTAGTTGCGGAGTAATACGGTGCGTCTGTTGACTGCAATAGTCCACTCATGGAGGTGCTGTACAGTTGTAACAACTCGGTTACTATCATAATATCTAGGTTCTACTTACGAGCGTACACTCGTAGCAACGGCTAGATTACGAGAAAACGTCCTATGCAAGGATGAGAAAGGGTGAGAATGTTGGTCGGGCTAAGATGAGGGTGGCAAACGACATCGATACTATTGCTCGATGACCTGAATAAATACGTGAAAGGCGCCTGCGGTGCAGTTGGAACGTGGAATGCGCTCTGGCACGTGACTACGCACCGCACGTGCCAACTGGTCCTGGCTACTCGTTACCGAAACCGCCGAAGGCACAGTTTGGTTACAACCGCGCTGTACTCTATCGCAACGATCCCGACAACCGGATGCTAGTAATAGTAAGAGCACAAAACGAACGTCAAACACGTTGGAAGCGCTCGTGACAGTACTGATCCCGCTGGGAGAACAGTTACGCAGCATCGCGCGGCTCGCACTAAAGGAACGAGAGAGGTTCGGCCGCTACCGTGGACCGCGGAGCGGGGACAATCCCATCCAGGGAGCGTGTCCCTCTAGATCTATCTACAGATACGGTGAGATTGATAAATAATATTACGTCTTGATGTTATCTGTGGATGAAGCTCAGCCGTAGGGGGGGAAAGCATGTAAAGCCCAGTAACGAGCCGCTCTCGATACCCTATATTCACTGAACCAGTCAGTGTATTGGAGTGCAAGTGGATACCGGTGGAAGGGATTGGGAGCTAGCTTTGATGGCGTGAGCTCCAGCGGAGCACATAGGGGAACTCGCAGGAACTCGCAGAGCAAGGGTAATCAACGAAGAATCTCATACTGAGGGTGACGAAGCCCACTCATCACATGAAAGGTTCTATTAACAGCGCAGACACTTGAAGTCGGAAAACGGTGTCAGTCACAGCTCTGAGTTAGCATTCACTCGGAGCACGCTCATAACGCCTATCATAAGAGCGTCCGGTCGAGGACCACGACCATGACATACTGTACAACCACAAGCGAAGCAAAATCTCAGAGTATTGCTTCAAGAAAGGTCTGCTGCGACAACCTTCCGATCACGATCACCGAGCTCGCCCTTCCATTGTCCGGCTGTGGCCGCGTGGGTGGCACTCGAACCACCGAGTTTGAAGCGCGTAACTCCGCTCGTCTCTCTCTTCTGCTCACCACCACGATGGCGCAGTTCACCGACTTCGACGCGTATCGAGAGGCCTATTTCGCGGACCCGACAGCCAATGGTCCTACAGCGCATCCTACAGGCAGCGCACACGGGCAGCAGTCCCTTGGTCAACCCTCTCCGCAAGACGCGGATGGTTTCGACGTGTTTCTTTCCAACCAGTCAGCACTAGCCGATGGCCCCTTCGACGGGCTCGTGTCCAACTCAGTGGGAGTGTCCGGGACGGGGTATACTCCTGGCGCAGAGGATATGAGGAACTTGGCACATTTGGTGGGTTGCGCTTCCTCCCGAGTCGACTAGAGCTGAACTGATCCGCGCACGAAAGGGATTCGGTAGCGAACTTCCATCCCTGCATGGCCTCCCGCACGACCCAACTACCTCGCAGTATGCCCACATGCAGGTACGCCATCGTCGAGAGGTGGAGTTGATTCGTACTGATTGCATCGACTAGAACGACATTCAGACTGGGCGCAACAGATCCTGGTCCGCGTCGTCGCGCGAGTCAACGATGAGCGCGACGGGTAACGGCAGTGCAACGCTCTTCCCAGCCATCCCGCCGAACCAGTCCTTCAGCGCGTCGCCGAATATCTCCAGCATCGTCCTACCCGAGAGCGGGACATCCCTCCTCGTCCAAGGCCCATACGCGTCCCACGCCGAGATCCTGCAGCAGCAGAGGTCGTCTCCCATTTCGAGCGGACCGACCCAGCCAAAGCGCATGAGTACGGCTCTGCGTCAACGTCTGGCAGCAGTGCAACAGCCGCAACAGTCCGTACCTAGTCTCGCGTCCAATACTCGAGGGCAATTCGCTGCGCCCTCGATGCTGTTACCACTCGAACCCAAGCAGAGGAAGCGACGTGTCCAGGAGCCAGAGAGCGACGATCCTGGCCTTGACGCCTTAGGTCAGCGTTCGCAACGCAGCGCTAGGTCGGGACAGTCGGCGAAGAGACAGCGTCGTGGTTCAGCACAAGGCGTGGAGGAAGCACAGCCAGTTAACCAAGTTCGTCCACGAACCGTGAGTTGGGTGGTCAATCGAGGCTTACGAGGCCTGCAGATGACGAGTAGCACGCCTTTCGCGACACATCCATTTGCTCCAGGATTTCAGCTCGACGCTGCTGCCGCCACTGGCCCATACTACGCTTCCGAGTTCCCGCTTGCTCCTATGCCCGAGCAAGACGATCGCGCCCTCGACGCCATCTCCGCGCAGCAATTACTTGTTCAAGAGCCGAGCCCGCATCACCTCCCAGGCTCGAAGACAGGATCGCAGCGAAACCTCAGCGTCAAGATGCGCCAGGAGCTCGCGCGTAGAAAGGCCGCGCGCAAAGCTGAACGCGAGGCAAGACATCCTGCATCGGACGACGAGATCGCCACGCCGGTTGCGCCATTTGACACTCTGTTCGCTTTAGAGCAACACGCGGTAGACCCCAGCGCTGGACAGTCCTCGAGGTTCCAGATGCCCACAGATGAGTATTCTGTGAATGGCCCAATGGACGACTGGCTGGAACGGGCGCTCAGCGAAGGCCAGCACAAGATGATCAGCACTGGAGGCGGCGACGCCAGCGCGGACTGGTACAAACAGGCGACGAACTCGGACGCCATGTCGGGTGGGAGCTCGAGCAGATGGGAAACCGGGACGATAACGCCTGGTCCCAATGGACAGGTGTTCTTCGACCCCAGGTTCGCCGGCGATTACGATTACGACGGCAACCTGGACTTGCACCTCGACTTTGTCTCAGTGCCGCTTCCGTCGACGCCGCTCGAAGCAGAAGGGTCATTCGGCAGCCATGGCGGCCCTTCGCACACGAACACTGCCGTCGTCCCAGGTTTCGAGAGCTCGAGATGTGAACACGGGATGTGTTCCTCCTCGGGATGTCCATCACACGCGACAGCACCTCTCCACTTGCAGGCTTTCGGTGACTTCAGTAAGTTGCATATCATCTCATGCCCACCACGAGCTCACGTACCTGTGGCAGACTTTGCGCCGTCGTCTGGTTCTGTTGACAACGAGGGCGATGGCGACGACGTCCCCATCGCTGAGTCGAGCAAGGCCGGGGCGAAGCGTGCGTCCACCAGCCGCGCTCGCGGTAGGAACAAGAAGGGCCCGACAAAGCGGGGTCGCAAAGCAGGTCTGTGCCGCTCATTCCATTGGTGTTGCGCTACAGAGTACTGATGCTCCTGTGTCGCGACAGATGCTCCTGCTGGCGGTTCCGCTGCGGCCAATACGCCCAAATCTTCTGGATCTCGCGTCCAGAAAGCTAACATATACACACCAGCCAACCCGCCGCGCCTGCCCGTACACCTGCCCGAGATCGTGCAGGGCCATACGCCTTGCCCGTTCTGCCAACACCCGATTCGTACCGAGCTCAAGAACAGTGTGCTCCCCAGCATGTGCCAGGTCAAGGAGCACCTCTTTGGGTACAACGACAACCCGCCGTGCCCGGCGCTCGCGTACTGGCTTGTCTCATGGCCAAAAGGCGGGGACCTCGTCGGGGTCGCCATCATTGGCGAGATCATCGTCAGGCAGTGGCCGGACGAGGTCAAGGGGACGGATGAGGAGGGATGGTTTCCGTATCGCATGTGGGGGAAGAAGACTGGCTTTGGGGGAGAGCTGCTCAAGTGGTGGAACGGATTGTCGCAGGAGAGGAAGGACGAGATCCCCGGGAAGGGGAAGCACGAGTAGGCGAAGGAACGACAGAACGACGGAGACTGTGAATGTACGATAGACGACGACCACGTGTGAATAGCGGTTTGGAATGTTGACGACGGGCGGATAGGCAAATGGCAGGCAGGCAGGGCTTTGGAGCAGGGACGCTCGCGGCGAGAGATAGGTGCGAACATGCTATCTCCCTGAACAGTGAGTCCAATGACCAAGACCTGGACATGCAAAGGTCAGCAGAGAGCAGTGGAACAGCGCACCGCAATGGTCGTTAACTTGAAGCACCACCGCATGGGTGGCAGATGGACCAAGCCGCGGAGTGGGCGCCGGCGCTGAAAGGGAGATCCACGGACTGAAGTCGCCACGTACAGCCAGAATACAGTGACATTCCAGAGGAATATACGTCCAGTTGCGTTCAAGTCTGCGCGGGGACGAGATGCGTAGGAATAAGCGATGACGCGACAATGGAGAGATGGAAACTGCGATTTTGCGACCCACCGCAAAGCTTATATATAAGCAAAATGGTCCTCCACGACCCCAGCGCATGGCTTGATAGGTAATTCGGAGCTCATAGAGGTCCCGGCTGCAAGGCGAAGTGCAGGGGTAATCACCACGGGAGATCCAGGACCACGCTCCAAAATCGGACTGTCAAACCGTCTTTCATCGACGCGACGTGGGAAAAGATCATACACCTCCAGGCCACGCAATACTAAGTTATGGCCGAAGATCTTCGCCAGACCATTCAGTGGAGAAAATAGGATTTCTCATCTCGGTAGACAGGATCAGAACATCGTCGCAGAAGCAGAAATGCATTCTATTCCACAGCTCGATGATACGATACCGATGTCTCGCTACTTGGACGTGTAACGAATAAACGGTCTCCATTAGCAGCGAGCGGCGAGCATGTCTCTTCCGAGAATGGGCACGTCACGGCGAAGATGCGCTTAGGCTCTTCGAGTTCGCCCGCGCTTCACCTGCCTCATGCTGCACAAGGATGGTCTGGAATAGGCAAGTAATAGAGATGAGAAGTGAGAAGGGCGGCACACGCACCTCATACGATTACTCGGCATGGATAGCGTCAGGTTGGCCACGCCGACAAAGCGCGGGATGACACGAATTTATCGTCGTACATGCACACTGTCAGCCATTGGATGGATGCGCACGGCCGCTGGCCCGCGGCGAGTTAACGGACGAACGAATTCGAGGACACCGAAGTGAAGCATTTCAAATTCATTCGGGCGAAGCGGTGATGGTGGTGGTGTACAAAGGTCCTGGGACATACGATCACAACATCGACACAAGTGCACGCGTCGTAGGCCCTTCAACGAACGACGGGTAGGGCAGCAGGCAAGTTCCAGGACGCGAACGGACTCTCAGGATCAGAGGCCTTGACGCCGAACGCGATAACATAATGCGCTAGGACGAGCTCGAGCTCTTCCACCTCGTCCAGCATCTCGAGCTGTGCGATTCTACAGTAGTGCAAGCAGTCAGAAGGGCGGAAAGTAGGAAGGAAGGCCAGACGCACCTCGCACGTTCTCCAGCCGAGATATGGGTGGCGCGGATGGTGCGTAGGCTGAGCGCGCGTTGGGCCGTGACAAAGCCTGTTTGACGGAAGCGGGCTGCCTGGTCGTGAAGTGTGGGGTATGCATCCACGCCTGGTAGCTGAACGTTGCGTGCCTGCATTCACAGTGTAAGCACCAACGCAGTCATCACGAGCACATTACGCACGAGTAGATTCTCGCGCATAACGCGCCCAAAACCGTCGTTCAGCCCAAACATCTCGTACACCAGCCCGCCCGCGACATCGAACGTGTTCGCCGCCCAACGCAGAACCCGATCTGACGCAGCGCGGTCCATGTAAACGAGCACGCATTCCGCAACGATGAGGGTCGGGATCGAGGGATCGAGTATGCCGCGCGTGATGAAGGGTTGGAGTGTCTGTGCGGGGTCTTCGCGCAGGTCGACTGGAGCGAGAACGTATCGCGGTGATTCGAGGCCTTGGCCTCCAAGAGCTACGCTGCGTGGAAGAGTCGGTGAGTAAGTTCGACCAGAGTTAGACGAGTCAGCTACGCACTCAGAGTAACGTTATCGCCGAGAACGGCGCTCAACTCCTTCGACTTGCGAATAGCCATCGCTTTGGCGAGCGTATTCTCGGGTAAGTCCACTTCCAAGTAAGCATGCAGCGCGTCTTTCAAGGGGCCCGTCTAATAAGAACCTACTTGAGCTTTCACATGAACCCAAACCAACGCAATGTGCTCACCGAGATCCTCCAGAACCTCGAATCGCTCCCCGCGCCGACGCTGATGATCTGTTTCTTGACGTCGACGCCACCAGTCGCGAGCCACTCGTCAACTAGAGCGTCGAGGGCGGTTGCGCGAACGTGAGTTCCGTGGTTGATAAGTGGCGGGCGCGGTGTGGCGAAGCGAGCTCGGGGAACGAGATGGTGGGCGAACTGGTCGAATAGGTAGCCTTTAGATATTGCAGATAGACGAGCCTGGGCGGCGTCGCTGTCGGTCGAGCGGACCGCCGCGTCCGTATCGCGCGGTGCACGTGCTGGTGCTGGCGGGAGCATGATGACAAGGCGCGCTTTCGGATCGGGCCGGCGAGCCTCCGAGCTTGCTTCCCTCTTTCATGAGCAATTTCTAACCTTAAACGTCGCTCTCATGCTTCCCTTTGACTGTCTCCATTACTCCCTGCCGCATCTGTACATTACGCGCTCCTGCGACCCATGCCTCTGTTCGCCCCACCAGCTCGCCCGCCCTTGCCATCTATATTCTCCGTGCTCGACAGCTACCTCTGCGAGATCGCGAGCACGTCCGCTACTCAGCTTAATGTGGGTTCTTGGCATATTGCAACGGCGAATTTCTCAGTGTCCGCACTACTGAGGCGGATATCCAGAGGCGGCAGTGCGGCAGTAAGAAGCGCGTCGACCGTGCTGAATGCGGCGCTGGAGCTAGATGGAGAGGATGCGAGTCGAACGGGCTCCCAGGTCGTGGAAGACGTATACTAGTTTTAGTTGTCCAATCTTCAATGCATTCACATGTACACCAGGACTACATAATGGAGCCAGAAGCAACTTCCGTATATCACAAGCCTTGAATCACAGTATCTTATGTAAACTTCCAAAAAGGATGTGAGAGGCGGGCAATTTTCTTTTTGTGCCCGCTGTCTTGCCCGCCTCTCACATCTCTTTTGCCCCCGCTTGCCACTCCTGTTTGTGTTAGTAATCCAAATCCATCCATCCGTTCCAGGTTAGTATCTATCTAGGGGCATGCCGGAGCACTCTATGGGACGCGGGGACCTTTTGTCCCCGGCTTCTTGGTCCACTCCGGGCTTACTGCTTTTACGTCCGCACTGCGGAACTCTAATTCCAACCGATCCATCCGAAGCTATTGATACAGTTCCGATCATGGCTGACCTGGGGCGGGCTTGAACCCGGGAGTCACAGCGCCTGCAGTCGCTGATCGGCCCGAGTGCTGAGCCTTGTGCGATAGATGCCAATACTCTATCACGCCCACGAGAGTACAACAGCGCGTGCTATCCACATGATGGACTCCTTACACTTTCACCTCAACCGACGGCCGCCTTGAGATGATCGACGCGAGGCAAGCCTCCGCCGTGGCCCGACTCGGAGGCATTCGTGGCCACACACACCTAGTACTACTTTTGGAGTCGTGAGACTCGACACTGTCGATGCTGCAGCGCAGCTAATAACTAGATTCGGAACGGATGTTCGAAAGTCCATGAAGTGCATAGAGAAAGTAATCCCTTTGCATTGGACCGAGGTGGGCGCGAGTACTAGTATGGTGCTTCCCATCAGTGCTGTAGCATTTGCGTCACTGTCAGTCCTAACCCCTTTTGAGCGTATATAATGACTCCTCACTGAGTCCCAGTGAGAAATCGGTTGAGTCCGATCGAGACAAATCGAGACGCCGCCGCGTCTCTCGATTTCGCTCCATCTGCCTTGAAAAATGGCCGTTTTATCAAGCCATTTTGAGTGAAATCGAGATGACCGACCCATGCCGGCAACGTGCATCTACGGGATATCTACGGGTCCTTTCTTGCTTGCCAGAATTGAGCCAGATCCAGTGAAATCGAGTGAATCAGGTCATATTGAAAAATCTATCTAGCTATCGATACAGGGATACGGCAGGCCGATGGAAAGCAAAATCCCCGCGCGCGCTCGCACGCACACCGTCCTGTGCACTCCGACGGCACCATGCGCCCGCCGCCAGGGCTCCCCGCTCCCGCGGCATGTGTTGTTCCGCTAGAGGTCGCGAGGTCGAAAAAAGCCTGGTGGAGATACCTGAAAAGGGCGGTCAGCACAGAGCTGTAACTATGTAGTTGTAGACGTACCATGCGCTCGCCAGCACCGAGGAGCACACCTATGAACCGAGATTGAGACTAGTGCTTAGACTGTACACGAAACGTACCATTGCTACTGCAGGTTACACGAGTCCGTCCACAACGCTCGGACGGCGACGCGCATCGCCTGTCACAGGCGCCCGTGCTGGGGGTTAGTTGGAGTTAGTTAGATACGATGACGAAGAGTGCACTAAGAGAAAACACGGCATACCTATAGCGTCCCAGCGCGCCCATATTGCGTGTGTACCTGTTCGCGAGTGTGAGCGAGCGCGCGGTATCTCAGAAAGCGCGACAGACCGTAGTGAGAGCGGGAAAGGCAACATGTACTGCAGCACCTGCGTAGCGGTCAGCGCTGCGACATGCTATGCGGGAAGATAAAAATGTGGAGGACTTGGGCACGAAATGGGATGGGGGTGGTACGAGGGCAAGTTGGGAAACGGGCAACACCGGCTTGCCCAACAGCTACGGACTCGACACGGAAGTATCCCGTGAGTTGGCAACAGACTGCGAAGTGTGGGTCGACGCGACGTCGACGCTGGGTGCGGAAGTAGTTGAGGGTGGTTGCATCAAGGAGTTACGGCAGCGGGACAAGTCCGTCTCGTTTTTGCTCATTCCGTCTCAGCGGTCAGTGATATCTCTCGATTCGACTCATTTTGTCCCACCCCAATTCTCACTGGGACTGAGTGTCTGAAAGAAGTCACGTCTGCAAGTTAGGGTATGCGTCGGGTTAGCCGTAGTAACGGTAAAGAACGGGCCTATGCTTACCCGAGCAAATCTCGCCAGGGATGTCGCTGGTCCACGACTCTCAAATTCTCGAGGATGACGCTGTTGTATGCGCCAAGCATCGCCATGAGCATTACGCTGGACAGTCTGGGCTGCACACCGAGGAGGATGAAGATAGACAGCGCCACACTGAGGCACGCGACTATTGCGCGCGCGAGATCTGTGAGGCCACTAACGAGGTCCGTGGCGGCGAGGAAAACGAGGACGGCTCCTGCACTGTACTTGACGCTGAGTCGATCTCCGGCTCTCCACCTTGGTTCTGCGCTCATACTTGTAGTAGATTACAAACGTGTCACGACGTCCATCGACGCAGTTCCCACTTTGAACGGCTGTAATCATACGCCACGGCTCGTCTTTCATCGACGACGACCTCGGCAAGGTTTTCCACCCAGAGTCGCCTAACTTCTCGCGCGTCTGACTCGGAGGCGAACGAGGCGAGGCACATTGTGCGGGCAGTCCTGCCGCTACTTCCCATGCTTACACGTTTAGGGATGGATGACCGGATGATTCTATTGATGAACCCGGGGCCTCGAAGGAACCCAGACTGAATCTGCATAGTCTATACACGAGCCCGATTCCTTGACGTTGTGACGCAGGGTCTGACATTGACACTGAGGCTACTCCTAGTTGCGGCTATGCTCTCAAGGTCACATCCGTCCCACAGACTCCCTCCCACACGGGAAATCCTCCCGTTCAAAACTGTGCGGGGTGCGGACGCCATTGCGCAGTGATTCACATCTGAGCGCAGTACTTAGACCCCACGCGATGCGGACCGTGACGCTCAGCGCCGGCAACTGAAGGCACTGGCAACTGAAGGCACGTGAAGGCGCCGGCCGCGGTGGAGGCTGGGGACGCTCTGATACGCTCATAACAGTCAAAATCTGATTGTTGTACTCTTCAGTGCATTGTGATGAGGAAGACATTGGAAGACGATATCGATGGGTCTGAAGTGTAAGGGAGGTCACAGCGTCGGATGTTAGTGCAAGCTGTCAGCGCAGCCACTGACCGCGACAACCACAGCCACTGGCGTAGGTGAAGCTCGTCGATGTTCAGGGCTGCTAGAAACCTCCGTTGAAACCCCAGGGTTCACCGAGAAACGGGGTTCTTCAATAGAATTATCGTGGATGACCTGACGAGATCGTTTCTGTGAAGGATAAGGCAGGTCAAGAGCGGCGATGTCGGGGAACCTCAAGAATCACCCTATTGTTGTCGTGTACTGCCGTTCTCGGAGGGGAATCCTCACCGCGGAAGGCTGACGGAGATTGATTGTGATTAGTCTTTACGTCTCCCTCTAGTACTTGGCATAGGATGCATCTTCTCTTCTATGACGTGTTCCACAAGTTCGATTGTGTTTACCGAAATGAGAATCCTGATCTCCACACGCTCCCATTGAATGGTCCGGTGACGATCCATGGCCATACTTACAGTATTGAATGGCCTGCAGGTGGACGATATTTTCCCACGTCGGGGCCGTCGCGTCGACGAACGACGATTTGACAGTCCGATCTTCGAGCGTGGTCCTGGATCCCCCGAGGTAATTACGCCTACACTTCGCCTCGCGGCCGGGATCTCCTAATTACTCGCTCAGTCATGTGCCGGCTGCGTGGAAGAGTAACCTGCCTATATAAGTTCTGCGGTGGGTCGTAAAATCGCATTTTTAATCGCTCCATTGTCGCGCCATCGCTTATTCCTACGCTTTTCGTCCCCGTGCAGACTCGTATCCAACTTGAAGCATATTCCTCTGGAATGTCACTGTATACTGGCCGCACGTGGCCCCTTCAGTCTGTGTATCTCCCTTTCAGCGCCGGGCACCCACTCCGCGGCTCGGTCCATCTACTACTCATGCATTGGCGGTTCAAGTAAATTACTATCGCGGTGAGCTGCTCTACTGCTCTCTGCTGACCTTCGCATGCCCAGGTCTCGTTCATTGGGCTCGCCGTTCAGGGAGATTACACGTTCGCACCCATCTCTCGCCGTGAGCGTCCGCCACTACGAAAGCCCGCCTGCCAGTCGCCTATTCGCACTGCTCGAAGCTCCTATAAACATTTACGCTCAGTCTTCGTCTTCGGTCTATCGTACATTCGCAGTCCCCGTCGTTCCGGCTTTCCGTCACCTACTCGCCCTTCCCCTTGCCAAGGATCTCGTCCTTCTCCTCATCCGATAATCCCTTCCACCATTTGATCAGCTCCGGTCTAAGCAGCGTCCTCGCGCCCCACATGCGATACGTGAACCAGTCCTTCTCCTTCGTCCCTGCGACCTCATCCGGCCAGTGCGTGACGATGATCTCGCCGATGATGGGGATCCCCACCGGGTCGCCGTCGATCGGCCACGAGACGCACCAGAATACGAACGCTGGGCACGGCGCGTTGTTGTTGTGCCCAAAGAAATGGTCCCTCGCCTGGCACATGCTGGGGAGAGGGCTGTTCTTGTGCTTCGTGCGGATCATGTAATCCACACAGAACGGGCAGGGCGTCTCGCCCAGAACGATCTCGGGCAGGTGCTCGAGCGGTCGCGGCGGGTTGGTGGGTGTGAATTTGTTATCTTGCTGGACACGGGATCCAGATGATTTGGAAGCGGACGGGCCAGCAGCAGTGTCTATCATGATAGACTTGTCAGTACTCGACGGCGCAATGGGAGCAGAGCGAGCTAGAGGAGTGGCACAAACCTGCTTGTCGGCCCCGCTTTGCAGTGCCTGTCTTGTTATTGCCGCGAGCGCTGGGGCGGCTGGTGGACGCTCGCTTTGCCCCGGCCTTGCTCGTCTCTGCGACCGGACTGACGTCCTCGTCAGGCGACGAATCTGGAGGTACGTGAGCCAGATGACAACGAGCGGTATCCATGAACTCACGGTCATCTAGGAAAGCGTGCGAATGACCTGCGCTCGGTGCACCGTGACACGATTGACAGCGCGAGGGGCATCCCGTGCCCTGACGAGCGTGCTCCGCGCCGTTCAGCGGACTGGGGGCCGCGAAGGCTCCGGGACGCTCGTGCAGAATGCCATCGTACTGGCCGGTAGACCCTCCCGTACCGTACGATGACGACGGTAGAGCGCCTGTTGGCGGTGGTACGAGCTCGACGCGACCGAAGAACTCTTCTGGGCCAGGTGCAGAGGCCCGTATGCTCGCAGAGCTATCCGCCGCGAGTGCATTCGAGAATGCGAGCCAGTCCGAGGTC
Source organism: Exidia glandulosa HHB12029 (assembly GCA_001632375.1). Taxonomy (NCBI): domain Eukaryota; kingdom Fungi; phylum Basidiomycota; class Agaricomycetes; order Auriculariales; family Exidiaceae; genus Exidia; species Exidia glandulosa. The sequence continues at coordinate 9,623 of KV426235.1, read as the reverse complement.
GCGTGGCCGCCTCCTGTTGGGTGATTGACGAAGGCGTCAACTGACGACGGGTCGCCCGAATGGTGATGCCATGCCTCCCAGTCTCCGTTGCGGGTGGATGGATTCTGCCCTTGGATGGCGTTCACGGGTGCCAGACCCATGGGGAGATCGGGGAAAATGGCTGCATCGTACTCGCGCCGGGATGCCTGCTCGAAGGAGGGCGTTGCGAGCAGCTCGTTCGCAGGAGCGCTGTCCTGCAGATACGGTCCAGGCGCGCTGACGAGGCCATAAGCTTCGTTCATCGCTCGCTCGCCCCAGTCGCCCGGCGCCGCCTGCGCAGGATATGTGCTGGCTGGATTCGCGAGTTCTGACGACGCTCTGGCGACAAGCTCGTTTGCCTGGCCCGCTGCGTATCCCGTGTCGCTGCTTGCTGTCGAGGTGTCGATTGGCCCGTGCTCATCGTATGCCGCTGGCGCTCTCGCCTCGAGTCGCGTGTTTCGTGCCGCCTTCATACGCGCAAGGTCTTGACGCATCTTGGCGGTGAGGTTACGCCGGGATCCCTTCTTCGAGGCCGGAAGAGAATGCGCGGTGGGCTGTTGAGCAAACTGCTGCTGCTCTGGACCCCCGCCCCACGCGTCCAGCTCTGGGAGCGGGGCGAGCAGGATCCTAGTAGAGAGGTACTGGTCGAGGGCGGTTGCAGCGCCATGCTGGTGTCCTTGCGCGAAAGGATTCATCGCGAAGGGGTTCTTCGTCTTCTTCGTCAGTATTTATCGAGCTTCCAGTTTGCGAAATGCGAACGCACCTGTTCAGTTGCTTGCAGCCCATCGATCCTGCGTGTCGAACCTCGACGCTGCCGCTTTGTAGAGGCCTCGACACTGCCGCGCTCATGACGACCAGAGACGCCATGTTCTGGACCATTGCTCTCCTCCTCGACGTGCCGCTTCTTCGGGCGAGTGTACGACGACGAAGGCTCCACTGCGAATTGGCCGTGCGGCGTCGACCCCTCCGGCCCGCGTGCAGCGACTTGTGGGCTTAAAGTCTGTCTCTGCATGGCCGGGATGGAGAACGATCTGGTCGACCGTGGTGGCTGGGCGAGGTAGACGTGGGTCGCGTTTGGATTTTGGAAGTGGGACGGCTCGCGCTGCGGGGGCATAAATGCATTTGTACTCCCATACTGCGAGCGTTTAGCAGTCTCCTCCATGGCTGTGGAAACGTTCGGAAACGTGCTGGGGTACATGCCGGGTGGCACCTCTGGGAAAAGTGTTGTGCGCTGGTCTCCCGCTGCGCTCGCCATTGAAACGCGCGACGATGCAGACCAGGACCTGTCGCGCCCGGTTTGCATGTTGGTCTAGTCGATTAACATGAGTACGGCTGAACTCGAGTCGATGAGATCGTACCTGCATGTGCGCATACTGCGAAACGTTTGGGTCGTGCGTGGGCCGCCGCTGAGATGGAAGATCGCTACCGAATCCCTTTCGTGCGTGTGTCAGTTCAGGCCTAGTCGACTCGGGGGGAAGCGCAACCCACCAACTGTGCCAAGTTCTGCATATCCTCTGCGCCAGGAATATACCCCGTCGCCGACACTCCCGCCGAATTGGATATGAGTCCGTCGAAGGCGCCATTGCCTAGTGCTGACTGGTTGAAAGAAAACACGTCGAACCGACCCGCGTCTTGCGGAGAGGGTTGACCATCGATCGCGAGCCGCTGTGCGCTGCCTGGAGGATGTGCTGTAGGGCCATTGGCCGTCGGGTCCGCGAAATAGCCCTCTCGATAGGCGTCGAAGTCGGTGAACTGCGCCATCGTGGTGCGAGCAGAAGAGAGAGACGAGCGGAGTTACGCGCTTCAAACTCGGTGGTTCGAGTGCCACCCACACGGCCGCATTCGGACAATGAAAACGCGACCTCGCTGATCGGGATCGGAAGGTTGTCGCAGCAGGACCTTTCTTGAAACAATACTGTGAGATTTCGTTTCGCTTCTAGTATGCGCTGTAGTCGCGGTCACAGTCCGCGCCCGGACGACACTGTACTGTGAGTGCTAAATCAGAGCTGTAATGTCGCACATAGTCTCTGGTTTCACACCTGTGCAGTGGTATGGATCCCTTCATGTGAGTTATCGGGCTTTGTTGCTCCGCACACGATCATTCGCTGGTTATGCGTGCTCTCTTATGAGGACCACTCCCGGGATGGGATTGTCCCGAATCCGCGGCCACGCACGGCAGTGTCCGAACCTCTCTCCTTCTCGCCCTCGTTGATTCCGTTCTGCAACGTTGTACAGCCGACCGATATATCCGATATGGCCGAGATCACGCCTTTCCAACTCCTGCCGTCATCTTTCTGCACGTGCATAAACGGTCGGAGAGCGCTCAGTCCTTCAAGTTGGGCCTCCTTGGTGCAAACTCGACTGAGCAAATTCTCCGCCAGGCTCGGCACCGTTGCGCGCAGAGTTGAGCATAAATACGGATTCCTTAGACGTCTATCGCGTTCTCCTGCTGGTTTCTACCGTTCCGTTACCGGAGCGGTTCGACGGCGGAGTCCAGGAGTCGACTGCACAACCACACGCAGCTTCTTCGCTCCAGCTCACTGAAGATCCACAGCATTACGCAACAGTCTTACAACCCGCGCGTCTGATTCCCGCCCTCGCGACGGACGCGGACACCAGTGACCAAGCTTCGCGTTTCGCATAGCGCGCCGCAGCGACACCAGTCGCGCTGTCGTCGTACATCTCGCAGTCATGGCGTCTGTGAAGAATGCGACGACTCAGGCGCTTCTTTTGACTACCCGTGCCGACTTTACACTGGGTTCCATCCCATCCAGCTCCCAGAGCATCGACAGTCAGCGTCTCGCGTCGTGCGACTCCCACGCCGCCCGCACGACTCGACAGCTCGTAGATTCAGCACGAACACCAGGATGGCCTCACGCCGATCACATTTCGTTCCCTAATATCGCGTTTCGCGTAACAGCATTCATTGCCGCTGGAATCCCGGTCGCGGCGGTGCAACTGCGGGGGTAAGAACTCTGCGACACTTTATAAAGTGCCATGGCACTCGATCCTAGTACTCTTCACACCATCGATACGCGCTATGAACCTGCAAGACCGATTTATTCTCCTTCTCCTCGCTACGCTCTTTCACGCGCACGGCGCACGCGCATTGGACGGGTCTGTTGCGCCCATCGTTATAGGCTCTGCGTGTGCGTTACTGCAATGTTCGCTCTAACAGTGTTGGCTAGGACTGACGCGCGCTGAAGTAGGAATAGTCGTCATCGTCTGGGTTACGTTACGTTGTCGCAGTAGCGGACCTCCGCGCGTCGCGTCCAATTGGTCATGGCAAGTTACACCGCGCACCGATGGCAGGAGGACGCGACGCGAGGACGGGGATGACGACGAGCCTTTACCTCTTTACGCGCCACGGGCCCCGTCAACTTCGCCCGTACCACCTGCTACACACTACGACTTTGATCGCGTTCCTGCGACGGCGCTCCCTGCTCTGCCTCTCACTGCCGGCACCCCTCCACGGACGAACGACGCACAATATCCTCCACCACAGTACGCAGGAAACACAGCGGAGAGCAGAGGCTTGTCGCAATGAAACGCCACTGTGCGAATCGACTCTGCATCGTTCTCGAATTCCGGAGTATCCGTACAATCCCGGCGGTGATGGCTCATACTTACCTACGACGTATGCGCTGTCTTTCTATGTCTGATCCCTCTTCTTCACTGACGCGGTCGCATGTTGGTTAATGTAGTGGCCGAATCCGAAGTGTGGAGCACGCAGTTGTCCCCCCTGAACTTCGAAGTTCAGCAGACTCCACGACAGTTTGCAGGCTCGCGACGCGATCTTTGTGTCGTGAAGAGGAGTTCAAGACTTTGCGCTTTCCAAGGTGCTTTCCGAGATCTTGGCACACGACACCGTGACTGGCACGCACCTCCTCATCGTCACGATGACATTCCGTAGGGAGCTCCCGGCCATATTCGTTGCCGTCGACATCTCGCTTGAGGTTGCTTACCTCCGTGTCGCGCATGGAGGAACGGATATGCTTCGCGCTACTCAAACCTCATGATAGTCGACTTACATCTTCTCCTCGTCTCCGTGGTCGTTGAATACATCGAATAGCAACTACAGATGCGCAGCTCGATGACGCGGGCCTGTGCACTTTCTTGCGGATCGTTCTCATTAATCCCGACCTTCTGTACTCGAGTATGCACGGACAGGCGCAGTCATGTCTTCGGCGTCTATACAAACACGGTGGCATCGTACTGCGCACCTTGCCTCTCACCCCACCCCGCGATGAGTAAGATCAACAACTTGCGCGATCCTGGTCGTGCGCGTATTACCAGACATTGTCTGCTGGCTGCCGTCCTCTGCGCATGCGTGTATGTTTACAGCCGCGGCACACCCGTCACAGCTCCGGCGGCCCCGCTCTCTGAAACCTATGCGGTACGGTTTGCCGCAGCGGACAAATTTGACTGGTACAAGGTAAGATAGTTTCGAGAGGATGTCGGCCAACTTACTTATGACATCTCAGCTTCCTCCTAGCGAAACATTAGAATGGGTCAGGTGCTACGAGGAGCCGTTCCAGTGTGCCCGACTCGAGGTAACGTTGGCGTCTCAGTTCTCCGTTCTCCGTTCTGAATGAATTTCGAAATCCTTCCTCTTCACTCACTCTCAGGTGCCACTTGATTACGCGAAACCGCACGGCCAAAAAGCTGCTGTGGCGCTCATCAAGTACCCAGCCAAGTATCCAGTCGGACACGAGAAATGGCGTGGGCCGATCTTATTCAATCCTGTATGTAAGTCCTCCAAGTTTTCTCAGCAGCTGACTGTCGCTCTCGTCATGATCAGGGTGGGCCGGGTGAATCAGGGGTAGAGACCGTTCACAGTATCGGAATGAACGTGTCCAAGATTATTGGGGACGAGTATGACATGATCGGCTTCGACCCTCGAGGTGAGTAAGATCACCAAACCGTATCATCCTTTCGCCACATAGGAAACTTCAGGTGTTGGACGCACGACCCCAAAGCTATCCGTCCTACAGACCGAAGCAGAACGCATGACGTGGCAATTGCAGCTCCCGCCTCCGATAAACGTCACTGTAGACGCGCTCGCGAAGCTTTATGGGTACTGGAAGATTATGAGCGACCTCGTACAGGCGCACATCACGGCGAAGCATAACTTATGTCCACCGCCCTCGTTGCGCGCGATATGTTGCGGATTACGAAAGCGCACGGACACGGACGTGAGAAGTTGCTTTATTGGGGTTTTTCGTACGGGAGTGTGCTTGGGATTACGTTCGCTGCTATGTTCCCGGTTCGTTTTCTGACTACTACTACCAGTGAAATCTCATCTAACGCGGGGTTTTGCATCGACAGGACAACGTTGGTCGAATCATCGTTGACGGCAAGTCGCATGACCCACGCGTAAGTATGACGGTGCTTACAGTACGTTCCATTCAGGAGTAGTGGACGCTGAGAACTACTATTCTGGAGCATGGGACAACAACCTAATGGATACGGACAAGGAATTAACCACACTCTTCGACTCGTGCGCTGCCTCATCCTCCTGTCCTCTGCACGAGAAGACCGGAGAACTCGTCAGCCAACGACTCGACGCGATTCTGGAACGTCTGAAGACCGAGCCTATCGCAGTGCGTAACGGCTCGACATACGGTATCGTGGACTACGCTCTCGCGCACGAACGCATCTTCCGCGCGCTGTATAAACCGGTTACTAGTCTCCCACCGCTCTTCGCGGCATTCGCAGAGGTGGAAAGCGGAAACGGCCAGCCACTCTATGCGTTGGCTGAATTACATCCCTCGTCCTGGCGATGCGACTGCACGGACGCGCCGGAGTCGGTCGAAGAGACGACGGTTGCGATCGCATGCGGTGACGCGGACGTCGTGAACCACGATTTGCACCAGTTGAAGAAACATTATGCTAACATGGCCCGATTGTCGAGTTTTGCGGACATGTGGACCGCCCATGCCCAGTGCGCGTAAGCCTCAGAGCTTACTCGCTTCGTGTACGTCTCACCCAAAGATTGAACAGCGCATGGAAAGTTCGTCCTGTGGAACGTTACAACGGTGCGCAGGGAACACTCTCTGCGGAGAGGCTGACGTGTGGATGTCTCTTTAGGCCCGTTTGGGGGTAATACGAGCTTTCCAGTGCTCTTTATCGGAAACACGGCGGATCCGGTGACTCCTCTGTGGGCGTACGTACTTCCTTATCTCTTCCTCTTTATGCTCACCTGCTGATGCTGAATTTCTTCACGGTACAGTGCTAAGAAGATGGCGAAAGGGTTCAAAGACGCTGTCGTACTGACGCAGAACAGCCCTGGAGTGCGTTTCAAACCTCTGCGTCGACATCTGATTTACTTGCTTTAATACTGACCTCTGTTCAGCACTGTTCTATTGCGGCGGCGTCGCTGTGCACTGCAAAGTACATTCGGGCGTACTTCCGGGACGGGACTTTGCCTGCTCAGGGGACCGTTTGCGAGGACAATGAGGATGTCTTCCCGCCCGATGAGAAGGTCACTGACGAGTTGCCAGTTATGTCTACGGAGGACAGAGAGCTCTTCTCTGCCGCTCGCGACTTAAGCGCAGGCTTTGAGGTCCCGCACTTTGGTCTTGTGTGATTTTACAGTCCGGAGAAAAGGAATTCTACCGCCGAGTATCACTATCAGACGAATGTGAAGAATGTTGTTCTATCAAGTGGCTATAGCTATACACCACGGCTCGGACTGTCGGACTTTGGCGCGCAACGGCTCCTCGTCAACATCCATAACGCAGTCCATTTGTCCTCGCGCTCAGAATAGGTGCCCACGCGATGACGCAATGTGCAGCGCCACCGATCCTGGAATAGACTGGCACTGCACCCGTGTCAACTCCGCCTCTCTTCCCAGACGATGAGCAGTGAAGTTGGCGCGTCGCTGCTGGGCGCGGTCCAGGGCACGCTCTCCGTCCTCGTCGTCTTCACCGCGGGCTTCATCTGCGCCCGCGCCGGCCTGCTCGACAAGGCTGCCGTCCGACGCATCGCCAAGCTCTGTTCCACCATCTTTCTCCCCCTGTTGCTCGTCGACCAGATCGGTGAGGACCTGTCGCTCAGCTTGCTCAAGGCCGCGTGGATTGTGCCTGTCTGGGGCGCCGTGAGCACCGGCGTCGCGCATGGGATTGGATGGGCTGCACAGGTGCGCGAGTGCGCGATTGTAACGAGTCCGCCAATGCCGTGCAGCGCGTGTTCAAACTTCCAGCATGGACGATCGTCGCCTCTGGTCGTCCCAACGCGACCGCTCTCCCGCTCATGGTACGTCACCCTTGCCTGCTTCAATTATAGATATCGCGCACTACCTAAATATAGTCTCTCGTCGCAGCTGCTCGACGCGCTCAGTAAACTCGGCGTTCTCGACGCGCTGCAGCGTTCGGGAGAGTCGCGCTCTGAAGTGCTCGACCGCGCCAAGTCCCTCATCTTGCTCAACGTCGTCGTTCAGCAATGTATTACCTTCATGGCCGGACCCGAGATCCTCGCACACGACCTGCCGGAGGGCGGGAATAAACGCTCGTCGTCGTCGAGGCTGCCGACTATACAGGACACGGAACATGTTGGCTTGCTGGCGGAGCACGATGAGGACGACAGCGACGACGAGGAGAGCTTGCGTGGACGGATAACCGAGCCGCTTGATTCGCTCGACAACACGCCGAACTTTCCCAAGTTTCGATTACCGCGTCGTCTACGATGGGTGTCCAAGATCTTCGGTTTCCTGAACCCGCCGCTCATCGGTGCTATCGTCGCCGTGCTACTTTCTGTAAGTGCTGCAGGAACACACGCGCTGAACAAGTTCTAACCCAACGTCATGTAGGCTATCCCGCCTCTTCACCACGTCCTCTACGACTCGGACGGAGCACTAAACGTACCCCTCCTCGACCCCATCTCCAAGCTCGGCAACATCTACGTCACCCTCCAAATGTTCGCCGTCGGCGCCGAGCTAGCCGTCACCTCTTCCTCCGACAGACCCAACGCACGCAGTGTCCTCTTACCACTCTCCATACGCTTTGCAATTATGCCCTTACTGGCGCTTGGGTTTGTATGGGCTACTGCGAGGAGGGGAGTATATGGGGACGACCCGTTGGTGTGGTTCCTTCTGGTACTCGTCCCGACGGGTCCGAGTGCTGTCGTGCTCGCGACTTTGGCGGATACGGTTGGAGTGGACCAGGGTGCCGTGGCGGGGTACTTACTTATCGCGGTGCGTTTCTTCCCATGCGCGGGATCTTACTTTACTTACTTACCGTGTGACCTCCGTTTCAGAATCTGTGTGCGCCGCTTATCGCCGTGACTTGCGCCGCGGCGCTCAAGCTCGTTGAACATTTGCAGTAGTACTGTAATCTGCGCTTGTTGCTCTGATCTGGACACGTACCTCGCTTCCCTTGCTACAGTTAGAATCATCTGGGTAGTTGTACATAGTACCATAGATTGAAAACGCTGGGTTTTCACTGCTGACTAGGAAGGAAGGAAGGAAGGAAGGAAGGAAGACAGTCTATTAATCGTAGAGTTGTCACAGATGTCGCCATACATTCTCGCTCTGGGACCCGGCCCGCAGTCAGAAGCAGGTCCTCCCCTGGCCGACGCGTTCAAGGACACTACCAGTCATCCCCTATAAGTAAGTTAGCTATGAGCTAACGAAAATATGAAATCTAATTTCTGAGCAACACCTAGAATTGCCACCAAACGCCAGAAATTCGTCACGGGATCGGCCACATTAATATTCACCGGTACGCCCGTCACTATCTGAGTATCTCTTTCTTTTGACTACATATGCAGTGTGCACGCCCTCGCGTGACTCCCCACATTAGGGATATTCCCGAACGGTTCCCACTAGTTCCCACTGCGGCCTCCGCAGCAATGCACATTGCGGTAACCTGCGCTGCGGCGCTCAAACTCGTTGAACATATGCAATAGTACTATACCCTCCGCTTGTGCTGTGGTATCAAAATGTACCTCGCCTCCCTCGCTACAGTTAGAACCATCTGGGTAGTTGTAGTACTGTATACGTATATGCATTGAAAACGCTGGTGTTTTGATGCCGACTTTGAATAGATCGACCGTATTTGCCGGTACGCCCGTTATTACTATCTCGTGTCTTTCGCCTCGTGCACGCCCTCGCGGGACTCCCCAGATTAGGGTCGTTGACATATTATATTTCCGGGCCCGCAGCGCGGCAGCGGCCTCCGCAGCAATGCGCCTGCTATAAGTAGAAGTCACCGTGACTGGCGCCGAGGTCGCCACGGTCGCTATCACCGGACGCGCGGTGTTTGGCGAGTAGCATTCCATTCTTGCCTCTTGCGATGACGAGCTCAGAGGACGGCGAGCCGCTCGTATTGCAGCTGCACTTTGCAGTCGCGAGTGTTCTACCGGCCGCCACGGTCCTCGGCGCGCTCGTCGCGTTTGTGAGTAGCTATAGTCGACGCGGGAAGACTGCGCGTCGGACGGTGCTCGGTAATATTATCAGTAAGTTTTTCGTTTTCGTGTAAGTTGTGTTTTGTATTCGAAGCTCACGCCTTAAAGCCGACGGCGACATCGAGGAGGAACTCGCGTTCGACCTCGGGCACATCCCGCATGATGGAGCAGTCACTGAAGCGACACCACTTCTCCCGCGC
>KV426234.1:0-64344 GCA_001632375.1 Exidia glandulosa HHB12029 | reverse complement strand
GACAGGCGACCAGAAGCCCCGTGGCGCCAACAGGTCCGTCGCTCGACGCTCGGGATCGCGCTGGCCCTGGCTGACCGCTCGCGACAGGAGCACTAAGGTCGCTGGCAAGCTCAAGGTTCTGCCAGAACAGCCAGAGCCCGTCTCGCAGTCGCGCGTGCAGCAGACGCCGCAGCTGCTCGCCCCGCCCACGCCATCTATCGACAGCCTGAAGGACAGCCTGCTCTCGCCCGCCGTCGAGCAGCTGCCGCACCAAGAACAGGCCGCACACGATGCGGACGCAGAAGATGAAGACGAGGACGACGAGGACACCAGCGACGAGCAGGATCTCGAGGACGTCGAGGTCAGTCTTGACGCGCTCTGTCAGTACAGCCCGAGCTGACCGTCGCAGGTGTACAATGCCAGTGCGTCAGATCGTCCCGTGTCTGGCCTGGAACGCGCATCTGACGCGAGTCGCTGTCGCCAGTCGCGCAGATACCAGAGGGAACGGCGCGTAAAGACGCGCTTCGGCTCACCAAGCGAAAAGCAAAGTCGCTGCCTCGCGTAACGGCCTACTGCACCGCAGCGTCAGCCACTTCCCACCTACCAGCTGCCTGACTGTGCTCACGCCCTTGCGCTGCAGATCGTACAAGCTGGACGAGCTCATGAAGTTCTTCACCGCAAGACGCAACACGAACCGCACGAGCGCGAAACGCATCGACAACGCTGTCTACACGCCCTACGTCTACACCGACGCGGGATACAAGCAGCCTCCAGAAGGCGACCTGCTCGGTGTGCCCGGGCTCAACGGCGGCAACAAGAAGAAGCGCCCGCGCTTCGACGCCGGCGCGGAGAGCAGCAGCGAGGTCTTCCTGTTCGAGTACGGCACCGTCGTCATGTGGGCCATGACCGAGTCGCAGGAGAGGCGATTCCTGTCGTCGTTGTGCGTCTTCGCTGTTCTTTGTCCCACTGGATACTGACAGTATGCCAGAAAACGATTTGAAGTCGAAAAGCTTGCGCCTGACGATGTTGAGATGGAGGTGCGCCGCCAGTCTAGCCTCGTCTGAACTGCTCGTAGAGATCTATAACGCTACCCCGTACAGGACTTGAACTTCTATTACGCTGACCATTACTCGCGGTACGGGACTAATCATCCGTTCTCATTCAGTCGCTCACTTCTCACAGAATATACAACGACGTGATCACGCTCCGCAAGGGCTCGAGCTTCATGACCAAGCTCGCACTCTCGCACGCGCTCGCGCAGAGCGCCAAGATATCCGTCTTCGAGCAGCTCATCGGCAACTCCATCGACCACACGCGCGACATCCCCGAGGCGATCAGTGAGACGGGACAGATCGGCGTACGTCGTTTCGTAGTCGCAGCGCACGGCCACACACAAGTACTGAGCGAGCGATGAACAGATGCCGCACACAGAGATTATGCAGCAGATCGGGCAACTCTTCATCCTGCGTATGAATCTCAACCTCGTCGGCTCCGTACTCGACTCGCCCGAAATGTTCTGGGTGCGTCCCTCCCTATCCTGCGTCTTCCCGACCGCTGATCACTGACGGCTGTGTAGACGTTCCCGGACCTGCAGCCGCTGTACGACGCCGCGCGGTCGTACCTCGAGATCCCGCAGAGGATCAACCTGCTCAACACGCGCGTCGAGGTACTACAGGACATGCTCCAGTTGCTCAAGGAGTCCGTCTCGTCGCGGCACGCCGAGCGCCTCGAAACGATCGTCATTTGGCTTATCGTTATAGAAATCAGTGCGTTTCTCTGGCTCTACTCCCAACCCGAGTGACTGAATTCTTTGCAGTGCTGGGCATTATCACCGTTGCGGTCGACCTGTTCTCCACGGCATGAGTTTGCGCATGACCCATCCATCTTCACCCTTCCCTTCCCTTCGTACTTAATCACATCGTCGACTCGGACTTTACGGACTATCACCGTGCTCCTGACCTGCTCTCGCACTGCTTTGCGTACTCCTTTCGCAACACTGTTCATACGCATAGCGCATCGACGTCCCTCGAGAAACATGAGCGCGTGGTATTCGTCAGACATCATGCAGCCGAGTCATCAAGACCTGCAATGCAGGTCGTACATTTTCCGCCACCGACAAAAACAAATGAAAAGAACCCATAATACGACGACGACGACGGCGAGTGGGGTGGACAATACGGTAAAAAAGATGATCAAATAGGTGTACGTCTAATAGAGTGAGCATTCGCGTCGGGCCGATCAGACGGGCAAGACGGTGTTGAAGACGATATCCCAGATCTTGCTCGTGACGCCGAAGCCGAGCTCAAAGTTCTTGTAATGGTGCGCCAGGTGGTACTTCTTCATCTCGCGCATGTACTGCGGCAGCTGCGTGTGATGCAGCGCGTAGTGCATGCAGTCGTACAGCACGTCTATTGAATGGCGTGTCAGCGATATGTGCGAATGCGGAAAGACGACAGGTGACTGAAAGGCACGACCCGCGCGGTCGCGGTATTATCATGTGCCCCGCGCGCGCAATGCGACGCAACACAGCGCGATAGAAGATGGCGCGATTGGCGTGCCTCGAGCGGTGGAATAGTGACAATGTCAATGGCGAGCATGGAGACGGCAACGACGAAGCGGGATGGGCGTGTATATGTTAAACCCGAGGATCCGGGGTCGCAATCCAAAACTCTGGACAAGATGAAGGCAAGGAAGAAGGGAATAGACTCACAGAATGTGAACGCGCCGCAGATGATGCCATTTGCTACGGCCGTAGGGAAGAGCGCGTAGCCGAGGCGCGTGAACGGGAACGAGAGCGCCATGAAGAGCGGCGGCGGCATCACGAGGCGATATCTTCCCTCGAGTCGTCAGCAAGGACGGAGAAGCATTAAGCATGGCGTCGTACCGATCCATAGGAAGGTAATGGTGCACTCCGTGCAGAAGGAAGTGAAGTGTGAGGAAAACGGGCTTGTCCGGGAGCCACGCATCGATGTGGAAGAGGAAGCGGTGGAGCGTGTACTCAAGGAGCGTCCAGATGATGTTGCCTGTGAGGAAGCAGGCGAGTGTGCGCGCATACGCGATGTCGGAAATGGAGTGGACAACCGGGTTCAGCGTCGCAAGCGTGTCAAGTGGGTTCGTCTTGAGCACGGGGAGGAAGGCTCCTGGGACGGCAGAGAATTGGGCGGCAGAGCGGAAGAAGAGGAAGGTGGCGATGGGCAGCCAGAAGATGGGCACGACATACCACGAGGTGAGCGTGAACACCTGGAGGACGAAGAGAACGGGCGTCAGTACAGTCGACATCGGGAACGGCACGTTTCGGATCAGATAAGATAAAAAAAGTTGATGATGACGAAGCTGGTTCGGCAAAGAAATTGGCAAGACAAACTGACCTCGAGGTATCCAGGACCGAAAAGACGCGCCGACTTGGAGAGATGGCGCGGGTTGTGGACTTGCTGCAGGTAGTAGCTCTTCCTGCGCGCAGTAAATCAGCACCAGTCTAGAACTTGGGCGGGGCTGGCGCGGGCGGAACTGGACCGGCGGCCGAGATGCCTGAGGAGCATACGCAATACTGGGCTGCGCACGCCGAGCAAGATCAAGGGAGGGAACGTCGAGAACGACTTACGAGAAATTAGAGAACCAGACCTGGGGCAGGAGCGGCTTGCGCAGGTCGAGGAACTGAGACTTCTCAAAGTCCTCTACGGTGTTGGTGTCGTCCGGGTGGAAGTCGTCCGTTGCGACCCAGTCTGCAAGTCGGGTTTGTGAGCGCCAAGAAAGTAAGTGCGGATACGGGGCTGGCTGACCGTCGCTGACTGTAGTGTGACCAGAGCCGATGCGGCCGACGGCGTACTCTGCGAGCATGTCGTAGGCCGCGCTGCTGTGCTCGTGCTGTCCGGGGTCAGCCATGACGGCGCCGACGTCTGTGCCCGCGTGGTTGAGGATGAGGTCCTCGCCGCCTGGGTGGTCCATGATGAAGTCTGTGACATCGTAGACGACGCCGTTGCGGGTGATCCAGCAGTCTTTCTGGGACTTGTGCTGCTCGACGTCCTCGAGCGTGAATATCTTGACCGGCCGACGGGACTTGAGCTCGCTCATCGTTGGACTTGGAGAGTTGGCCGGGGCCAGTTTCGGGGAATTCCGGGACCGGCGGCGGTTCAAATTTTCCGGCCCCGGGAACGGCGAGGAGATGGCCAAGGTCTACACCGTCAACGGCGCCGCACCAGGCTCGGCGTCGTCGCTCCCGGACTGGCTCACCCGCAAACGCGCACAAAAGTCCAAGGGAGCCCGGGGCGCCGTCAAGGAGCAGCTCGAGAGCGCCATCAACGTGATCCAGTCGTTCGAGTTCCCAGAGGCGTCCTACCGCGTCAAAGCCACGCGCGACGGCCACCATGTGCTCGCGACCGGCGTCTACAAGCCCCAGGTGAAATGCTTCGACCTCGACCAGCTCTCCCAAAAGTTCGAGCGCCATACAGACGCAGAGAACGTCGACTTTGTGATGCTATCCGACGACTGGACTAAGAGCGTCCATCTTCAGGCGGACCGCTCCCTCGAGCTCCATACCCAGAGCGCCTCCCATTACAAGACCCGCATTCCCAGGTTCGGACGCTGCGTCGGCTACCACTTCCCGTCCTGCGATGTGCTCGTCGGTGCCGCGGGCAGCGATGTCTACCGTCTCAACCTCGACGAGGGCCGCTTCATGACCCCGCTCGCGCTCAACGCAGATGGCTGCAACGCCCTTGACGTTAACCCCGCCCACAACCTGCTCGCGTTCGGCACAGACGCCGCGACCGTCGAGTTCTTCGACCCCCGCGCCCGCAACCGCGTCGCGACCCTCCAACTCGACTCGGCTTGCACGGCACTGAGCAGTCGTAGTGACGGTTTGAGTCTCGCGGTGGGCACGCACGCAGGTCTCACGATGGTGTACGACTTGCGCACGCCGCACCCTATGGCGCGCAAAGATCAGGGCTACGGGCTGCCCGTCCACCGTGTCACTTGGCTGGAGCGTGCCCCTGGTGCAGGCACGGGCGCTCTGCTCGCCAGTGCGGATAAGAAGGTCATCAAGCTCTGGGACCGCAATACCGTACGCTCTATTTCTCTCTCTCTCTCTCTAGCATATCTTCTCACTCGTCTTGCAGCCGGAGACAAACTTTGCATCCATCACACCCGCAACGGACATTAACGATGTGCACCACCTCCCCGGTACAGGCCTTCTCCTCACTGCCAACGAAGGCATCCCGCTGCACGCATACTACATCCCCGCACTCGGACCCGCCCCGCGCTGGTGCGCCTTCCTCGATTCCCTGACCGAGGAGCTCGAGTCCACGAACCCTTCGACCATCGCCGCGTACGAGGATTTCAAGTTCCTCGACAAAGCCGAGCTCGCGCGGCTGGGACTCGACGCGCTGCTCGGCACGCCCGCGCTCCGACCGTACATGCACGGCTACTTCGTCAAGCTCGCGCTGTACGACGCCGC
This sequence comes from Exidia glandulosa HHB12029, assembly GCA_001632375.1. Taxonomy (NCBI): domain Eukaryota; kingdom Fungi; phylum Basidiomycota; class Agaricomycetes; order Auriculariales; family Exidiaceae; genus Exidia; species Exidia glandulosa. Next base: position 58,916 of record KV426234.1, on the reverse strand, counting down.
GCGGATCGTTGCGGACCCGTACGTGTACGAGGACGCGCGCCGGAAGAAGGTGCAGCAGAAGCTCGACGCACAAGCCGACTCGCGCATCCGCACGTCCGCCAAGTCGAAACAGGTCAAGGTCAACGCCGCGTTGGCGGAGCGCGTGAGCAGAGACGAAGAGCGTCTTGAGAAGAAGCGGAAGCGTAAACTGGAGGAGGGACGCGAGGAGGGCGAGGGCAAGACGAAGGATAGTCTACTCGTCGACGACCGGTTTAAGGCTGTCTTTGAGGATGCCGAGTTTGCAGTCGACGAGGAGAGCCGCGAGTACCAGCTGCTCAACCCGAGCGCTGCGGCGGTGCGCATCCTTTTACGGCTATTCTTCTCATCTGACGTACCCTCTTCTCGTCTCTTATACAGCAAAAGCGACGAAAGCTGCAGCGCAGCGGCGAGTCCGACGAGAGCGAGTCGGACCCCGCGGAGGAGGACGATGGCGAAGAAGAGAGAGACAGATTACGCAGCGGTCTACTTGACTCAGAGTCAGACCCTAGCGGAAGCTCAGCGGGGGAGAGCGAGGACGAACGGCCAGGTGCGCGCAAATACTCTTTTATTCGATCCCAGGATCATTCTAATCACCCCATGTAGCGCGACCGCCCACGAAGCCAGACAGGCCTGCGCGCGCGGCGCCCAAGATGGTCGCGTTGCGCGCGGACCGAGCAGGTGCGGGCGGCGCTGGCAGCAGTCGCGACCGCAGCGCGGCGTTCGGTGCGCGTCGACAACAACAAAAACAGCCGCATGGGCAGCGCTCATACACATCCAACGGCGACGCGGAGGGCATCACGTTCCTGGGCAAGTCGTCACGCGGGCGCGTCGACGGACCTCAGGACTTTTCGTACATCCCCTCCGGCTCTTCGTCCAAGTCCAAGTCTAGAGAACGGTCGTTGGGCGGAGGGAAGAAGGAGCGGTTTGGCGCGGGGATGGAGAGAGGGGGACACGAACATGACGAGGGCTCTGGGACGGGCAAAGAGGAGGAGAGACGTGGACGCACGCAGAGGAGGACGGGGATACGCAGTGGGAGTCGGAATGCGTTCCGACGGCTGTGAGCGTACGTGTGCTGACCAGGCGTGGACAATTGCAGACGCTCTGCTCGTGAACGATGAGGCGGAGGTGTACATGTGCAGCAGGCTCGTCGCTCAGGTCTCAGGTGGAGTCGCCGAGAACGGAGCGCGACGTCGGGCGCTTGGAATTCGAGGGACTCCGCGGCCAAGGTCGAGCCCCCCCGCTCCACCCCTAATCACTGTCCAAGTAGCAATAGCCACGTCCGCGCGAAAAATTACATGCCGCCCGACGCGGAAACGGACGTCCGTCAACAGGCAGTTTCGTGGTCCCTTGGTCGTGACCGCACAGCGGGGGATGTGGCGCGTCTGGGGAGCAAGGGGTGGCTCCTCAAGGATTCGCGTTACAGTTGAAACGCATCGGGAGCCTCGAGGCAGCGATCTCAGCCCTTCCCCGCGTTTTGTTCTCATCTCATCGGGTGATGAGCGATGCGACTCCCAGTTCGTACGAGAATAGATGGGATCTTGCTATTTGCATGCTCCTGGCAGCCAGCAATCTGCTCGATCTAGAGAGGGAAGCCAGGGCCATCCTCCGCCGGCGTTCAATGAGCCAGTTGTCTCTTGTTTTCACTTTTACACATCCGTGACCATCGCCTTCGGATTTACATTCCTCTGAATCTGAGATCTGATGGACGGCACACTTGTCGCCTGCAGATTAATACTTATCCGGAAAGCCGTTCACCCTGTCGCCGAGTCGACGTCTCCAGCGCACTGGAACAACTGTACGCGTCCTTACAGTCGAGTATGCAGCCATCTCCTGCGCATGCCTGTGTCGTACTCGTGTGACCCCCGTCGTCCGACCTCCGAGTCCGTAGCGAAGGAACCCCCTCCGCCGCAATTGAGACGTGCAGTCAATCAGTACTATATGTGCGTGGAGATGCCAATCGCAATGCTAGGTCACAGCCAACAGGGGATGATATACGTTTACTTCATAGCAACCCGGTGTCACAGCAATCGGGGGTGCACCTAAACGGTAAAAGTCAAATGCGAACGATCGGTCAGGGCCTCTCGCGGGAGCATCGCAGTGCTCAAACATCCGGTTTTGGCTGCAGGTACACATCTTACAATCAGCTGCGTGGATACGAGGAGTATATATGGAGTAACGCCGGGCAGAGGAGAGATTCGCGGAAGTCTAGGCTGTAAGTCCATGGATACAGTACAAGAGTACGAGAGCAGACATCAGCAATGCAGTAACGGTGTGAACAAGCACGTCGATAAGTTATGTAGCGGTAGACGTAAAGAAAGACCTGTAAGCAAACCGCGGGGGGTTGTCTTACGCCGGAGCGTGTAAACAGTCTATCGCTCGCGGTCGCGCTCCCGGTCACGTTCTCGCTCCCGTCGACTGCTCGTCGTGGTGCTCGAATCGTAGCGCTCGCGCTCTCTATCTCTCCCACCACTGGACACACTTGCCTGCGCGCGATGACTTCGGCTTGCTGCCCCACGTTCCTTGTCCTTGTCTTTCTCCTCCTTTCGTGCCGGGCGGAAGCAGAGGAAGTCGATGGCGGTAGCGCGGCGCGTGTCAGAAAGCGTGCGCTTTACACCGTCCAGCTCCAGCTGCAGATTCTCCGTCCCGCCGGGTCGCCGCGTGTATGCCTGAGATATCGCGGCGTATATCTGCGTGAGGGTCTGGCTGGCTGCGGGCGTGACATATTGCACCAGTGTTTGGTGCATGAATTCGATCTCCAGCGTAGCCTAAACAGCGAGAGTATTAGCAACTGGTTCTCTCGCGCACACAATACACATTGCGCGCATTTTCCCGAACGAGACTTACACGTAGCATACCGCCCATGCCGAACTTCTCGATCTTGGTGAAACACTCGAGGGCCTCCCGCGCAACGTCTTCGACGAGCGCGTGCAGAGAGCGGTCGAGCAGCGGCCTTGCGACGCTGTTGACTTGCGCGTGTACTCCGACGAGGAATAGTAGCACGTCGTACATGTACGTACGAATTTCTGGATGTCGCTTCCGTCAGCGGGATGTTCTTAGGGGTAAACACGGCGTGTAACACACCTGTCGGGCGAGGCGTCTCATACCAATCGATTCCGCTGTTGAGGATTCCATCGCGAATGATCTGGTTGAGGGCAGAGGCCCTCTGCTTGATGTAGTAGTCAAACATCAGCTTATCCATCTCCTGGACGACGTCCATGAGCATCTAGGAAGTGTCAGTTCGTTCTTGTAACAGGATTTATCACGACAGGTCACGCACCCTGCGGTCATTGTCCACGTTGACGGCAAACAATGCCTCAAAGTGGTTGACGAGCGACGGACAGAGGGTCCTCCCCATATGCGTCAAGTTAGACACGACGAGCAGGAGCCGCGTGTTCTTCGGCGCGGGGATGAGCATGTAGCCACGAATCAGCGAAGGACGTACCGGATCGGTAAAGTCCAACGTCGCACGGACACCAGGCACGACGTCCGCGCTCTGCGTGAACTTCTCCGGCAGCTGGACGGGAGAATCCTCATTGACGAGTTGCAGGAGCCCGTCGAGCAACAGGGTCTGGCAGTCGAAGAACGTCTTGCTGACTTTCGCAGCAAAGTCTGCAGGAATCTTGGTCGCTGCTGCTTGTCCGCGCGAGGAACTCTGCTCCACGCCGCCAGCAATCTTGTAGGCGCTGGTGATGTTATGCTTCTGGAAAAAGTGCAGACGGGAGAGGAAGTGCGTCGTGGACGGCTCCAACGGACTCAGCTCCCACGTTTCGAGCATGTACAGCACATTCGCGTCTGACACGCTCAGTGATCCTCGAGTAACTGTAGCGTAATCGTAATGAGCTCACCTTTGCACCACGCAGAAGCCATCGCGTCTTCAAACCGCCAGCGTGCACTTTCGAGCAAACTCTTCATCGCCGAATTCGCATCGACGCCGAGTTCCACGCCAGCCACATCGTTTACGCATTCGTTGATCTCGTTCAGGATGCGGAGGAGGTAATACGATACCGTCAACGAGCACCCGCCTGCAGGCACGAATGGCGGCGGCGCAGGCTCCGTGCTCGACGGGGATTGCACCGACTTGTCCGACAAGCCGAAGAACTCCGAGAGCAACGACACGTAGAGCTTGACGATATCTTGCGCCATAGACCGTGCTTGCTGTGGGCTCCGCATCGAGCTGTTCGCGAGCTGCAATGCCCGTCAGTACGCGCGCGGTCGCATATCACCAGCAAGCCTACCTTCTTGAAACGTCCGTCTATGTACCCCTTGCCAATTCTCCAGAAGTTGGGTAGGTTCGATAGCATAACCTCCGAATCGTTCTTCACGAGTCCCAGGATGGCGGTCCACGCCTCCCATCCCGTGCCTCGGGCTTTACAGCGTCAGTACATGATGATAGGGGACATGCATCAATCCGAAAGACTCGAACTCACACAGAACTGGGTCAGGTTGCTTCGTCTCGAGAGCGGCGAGGCAGTCCTTCAGGTTGCGGACCAGATTCGCCTTCTCCTTCATCATCTCCTTCGCATCGAGCGATATTGCTCGGACGGCATCTGAAGAAAACAAGTCATGTTAGCGAGCAAGATGACGAAGAAAGGCAGGCTCGCCTTCGTGTGTTCTCTTGCAGTTCCTATGCGACATCTCCATTTGCTCCATGATGTGTTTGTGCTGGCTGTCGAGGTACACCCATACTGGGTCTGCTACATTAAGATCGAGAAGGATGCTGGGAGGTGAATGTCAGCAATGAAATCCCGCGGTCGATGAGGAACGCGAACTCGATAGTCTTTTCCTGCTCGTCTATACTCCGGGTAGCCTCCTTAAGCTTCGCCAAAAGGATATTCTTCATCTCCGTCATGACTTTCTCCACCGCCGCCCAGACCTTCTCGAAGATGCGTCGCTGTTGGCGCTCCATCTCGGCTGTCCCGTCATTTTGGCCTTGACCGCCAGGCAGCAGCTGGCCTGGTCGCGACTCGAGGAGGAACTTGCCCTTCTTATAGTCGCGAAGAGCGGCCTCGTACTTGCCCTAGCAAAACAACTTAGCCTGAGCGCGAATATGGAGTTCTGACTCGCACCTGTTCGATGTATTCCGAGAGCGCTCCGGGCAGGTTGAAGAAGAACTTGGACCGTTCGAACACGCCAAGCGTCGAGCGTACTTTCGACGCTTTCGAGGCGTTCTCCAGTACAGGTAGGAATACTTGATCTGCTTTGACGGCGGCCTCTGGGAGAAGGTGAGCAGGCAGTCCAAGGTATGGCCAGCGAATGTACGAACGCTTCAACTTCTCGCGCAAGTTCTTTGTGCCGTGATCGTTGGTCTCTGCATCAGCTAGTATGCCTTCCTTCATGGTTTCGTACAGCGCTATGGGGCGTTCAGAGCTTCTCTACGACGCACGAAGGCACGCACTGTCCGTAGAAGACTTCACCGCGACAAAGCGATCGAAGTTATCTTCAACAAGCACACGAATAGCTTCTGAGCGAGACTCCAGCGATGTTCGAAGATGGGACACGCCGGACGCGAGGTCCTGGTATGTTGCGTTCGGATGCACGGTGGAGAGGAATGCCTTTGGGTCGAATGACTTGGAGGATATAAGAATTGACGCCTCTTGGACATGTAAGGGTACACATCGCGTCGAACAGTCTTGACATACTGGTTTCTAGGTCCATTCCCTCCACGCTGGTGACCGTGTTAGTCTACGGCGACGCGCTGCATTTGCACATACTCAATACCGCGCCTGAGGAGACCAAGCGGGTCGCCTTCACCCTCGCGTTCGGAAGTGAGAGCTCCAGCCAGGGAGTTGCCAGCTTCGTGGTCGATGTCTTCCCATCGTCTTTACGGTTCTCAGCAGCGCCAGTCTCAGCGACGCGCTGGTCACGCACGACGGTCTTAAGGACGAGATTCGATATGCCTTGAGAATTGCGGCCTCGTCTAGGTTGAGGTTGAGCTTGCCCATAGCGGCCGAGCTGTGTGCGCGTGGCGGCCGCGGTCAAGAGTCGCAGCGGGCGCTACCGACACCGCCGTGACACGGGTTGCCTCCGACCGTTTCCACGACGAGCAGAGTGCCCGCTGGCAGCTGCCTCGGTCCTCGCAACTCGCTATCTTGCCCAGCAGTACGCCCGGACTGTCTTGGCCATCCCAGCTCCAGGGGATCTCGATTATCAGTTCGGGCTGCCGCTCTCCACGGCTGAGAACTGTCGTCCCCTAACCCCAGGCTTCCCAAGCGCTTCAGGCTCCAGATATGCGCTCAGGCTCGCGACTTGTCACGGCACGCTTCACCCCCGAGCCCTGCTCTCACGCAGGCCGGGCACATCCCACCCGTTGAATGACCCGTCAGACGGTTTCCTGACACATTCCATCTCTCCATCCGTCCCATGCGTCCTTGCGAAATCCTCGCCAATCTTTGCAGAAGCTCGAGAATCGGAATCTGGCAAGTGTGCTTCTCCAGAATAGACTGTGTCGCGCGCAAGCGGTTGCGCGAGTTCTTGCGCGGCGACCTTCGCGCCCGGGTTCCTAGCTCCTCTTCGCGACGTGGATGCACCCGAACTGCTTGGCACAGTTCCGACCACCTAGTTCCCGCTATCGACTTGACGGTGGCTGCAGTGTTCTAGATAGTCTACGACTTCGACGTCGAGGCAATCTCACCGAAGTGCCCTAGTGGCTATTCAAACAGCTCTGAGCCAAGGCCACGGACTTGGCCCATGGGGTAACCTGTCTCTGGCGCTTTGCTGTACATCATGTGCTTGCCCTCGGCTCGCTTTGACGTCGTCCTTCTGCAAGCTATACCCTTCTGCGCAACAGAGGTGGTGTCATCGAAAGGGAGCTGTTCGAACACGCATCGATCATGACATTGTTTTGCGGATACTGCGCCAAAATTCTATTGCTGCATCGCCATCCTAACCCCACCGAGCGAACGCGAATGCCAAACGCCTGCGCCATCTCACCGACACTGGCATCTTCACGGCATCACATCTGCCCGCGACGAGATCCTCCCTTCGCACTCGGCGTGTCTGTCGTGGATGTAGACGGCGCTGCGTCCCTGTAACTGGAGTTCTCCGGACGTCTTAAGAAGGCCATCGGAGGGGAAGACGGCACCTTAACCCAACGACGTGACCTAAGTTATCTCTTTCTATGATGCTCCATTTCTCTGCGTGAGAACGAAGTGTCTGTTACTCTTCGGCTTGCGGCAACTATTGACACACTCGTCTTCGCTGCCCATATCGAAACAGCTACTCACAGTGCGGGAGAGCAGCTTCCGCCTCCGCCTTCCCTTCGGCCTTTTTCAGCGCCATCTAGCTCCTTGCTGATGCTGAGAGAATGGCAATGGGTCAGCTGTGGCCACGTCAAACTTGAATGCTACGCGAACCGCCGGCCAAATCGCCATCTGTCCATATCGCCCTTGTTCTGCACACCTCTCTGATTCGCGCGCGCCAGGCGAGAGGCATCCGGACTGTCCACACGCTCGCGGATGCAAGTGCATGTGGCGCCGTTACGCTTCAGGCTGTCGGGCCAGATCCGAGTGGGGTCGAAATTCTGATCGCGTACGACTACATAATCGAAGATGAACTCCGACGCAGCGCAGCACAAACATCCAAGTCGTTGTATACCCTTGGATGAATATCCTGCCGTATTTCTCACCGTTATACGGTGTGTGAGAGCCTGGAATCTCCTCGCCGAGTGCTCGGAGATCGTCGGGATGGTGAGTTTTACACCGACGAGATCATACATTTCCCATGGACCCCGAGGCTCTCTGTGCAGCCTCCCGGCTGGCCACTATGTTCTTGAGCTTCATACATATGCGGTAGACATAGGGTCTAGTTGCGCGAGTTGCGTATCCTCGTCACGCTCCTGGTGGCCCGGCAGCTTCTGCCGAGTACAAAGCGGCACCTCCGATGAGGCCCCTCCAATACATCTATATCCTGAACGCGATTGGGCGTCCCTTTCGTCGTGTGCGCTCCCGATGCACAACAGGGGAGATATGCCCTGAAAGGGGATTTGAAGTGTGAAGCATCTTTCCCCAATTCCCCCGCCCCGTCCACAGCTTCCTTTTGACGAAAGAAGATGGCCTCTGTCCTGAATGTTGACAAACTCTCTGTCCCGTTGTTGTAAGTTTTGGTCAGATATCGCTACCTGCTACCGGTTTGTCTATTCAATTCAACTGCTTACGAAAGCTCCTCTCAACGGCGCCACTCGCGCTGTCGTGAAAATGCCGTCGACTCACTGCTGACCCGTGACGAGTGCACCTGGTGACAACGAGGTGCACTATTCCAGACGTGTAACGTTGCTGCAAGACAAAACCCCAGAATGCAAGTACGCCACTAACATTGCATTGTATAGAAGACGATTAAATGACACTCCCTGAGGTAACACGTCATGAACGTTCGGCGCAGCGGGACGCCGCTCTAGGTGTCTAAGTTCAAGGCTGCATGCAACTACTGCCGGAGTAGGCTGAGGCTCAACGACGCAGGGAAGTCGGGTTCTGCTCGCACTCGTACTCCCAGTCCTGCGGCGTCAGCTCTCGCACCCGCGTTTGGAATGCCTCTAGAGTGCAGAACTCGGGGGAGCCGGGTAGATGCTTCCCAGCCCCAGCGCACAGCGGGAGTTCTAGGTTCCGATTCTCGTATCGCATGCGGACGTCTGCAGCACGGACGGACAGCGTCATCGTACACTTATGACAGGACAGCGCGGGTAGGGATGGGTGACTCACAATATTGTGATGGTGCACCCGAAGACGACAGGCCTACTGCCTGCAGCCAGGAGCGTGGACCAGCAAAGACGGGCTTGTGGCGAAACAATTCGAAAGTTATCGATGCCGTAAATGGCGGCCACCTAATGAACAAACGCAGGGGCGATGTCAGCATGACAGTGCTGGAGCCACGTTGCGATCTAATAGACTCACCGCTCATCGTAAACATCTAGGGTCTGACAAAGGCCCGCGAGCGCAGTGTCGTGTGTAGAGTGCACAAGCAGCCGTGGCTGCTTCGTTACACCCTCCGCCTTGAGCTGCATTTTGCGCTGCAGGTCGTCCAACAATCGTCCCATGGCCAGACGCCGGAACTCCTCGTTCTTATCTGTACACACCCGGAGGGAAGGGAAAGAGGCAGTTGAGAATAGGATTCAATGCTCACGGTCCGCCGGGGAGTCTCTTACGAACACCCTGAGAACCATTCCGCGCACACCGCCTTTTCCTGAATAGACACATCCCCAAATCAAGTCAGCAATTCAGCTCGCGTGACGAGGGCGCAAGGGTACTGACAAGCAGGCCGACAACTGACGGGTCTTGGAAATCGGATGGAACCCTGACGCCGTGCGCAACAGCGGCCTTGATCTGGAGAGGATTCCACGCTTCGTTAGGCTTCAGGCAGCTGGTGGACGGATGCGCGCGCGTACGGTGTCGAGTATGCCTGACGCGCGAGGTTTGCCATCCTTGCATTGCGGTCAGCCAGGGATCCAGGAGCACGCGCACGACGCTCACGATGCGGACAGAGTTCCCGTCAATATACTTGGACAGCTTGGGGTCGAGTCGTTCCAGGTGCGGGTTCCATGCCTCGGCTGCGGCTACACAACTGTCAGTGTCGCGTCCAGGGCGCAGGCTTGTCGATCTTGCCTTGTGCGAATGCATATTTCATCATGTCCAGCCTTTTGCACGCGAAGACGTTACCCACGAGGTTTTCGTCTGCGCCGTTCCTTGGGTGACAGGGCAAGGGGGATCAGGTCAGTCTGCGACATCGGCAGCGTGAGTGTCTGGTCTTGCTGCACCTGACGAGGATTCGGGGTATAAGGCCGTTCATGTACTTCTGCGGCGGGTACAGGCCCTGAATGATGTGTTGCAGGGACTCGATGGTGCGAGGCATATTCGTCGAGCTACGTACGTGACAGAGCGAGAACAGCGTCTCGTCAGCCAGAGCAGTAACGTCACAAGCCAGCAACGCCCGAACCGAAAGTAGAGCATCGCACTGTCCCTGTCTACAGCGTCTGGTAGAAAGCCCAGGCTGACGACGATTCAGTGGGACGTCAACTGAGCCAGGCGCAACGACTTACCGGTCGACGTATAGTCGCCGAAGCGCTTGCCCATACTGCAAAGTCGACTGCAAGCTCGTCAACATAGTGTGAGCGCGCATAAACGACTGCGCATACCCGGCGACCTATGTCGGTCAATTCCCCCAGCATGCTGCCTCGAAATTCAGTTGACCACACAAGACTTCGGCGCTGCTGGCGCACCATTCGCCGTCCACTGCGGTCCCGTCTGGGCGCTCTACGAGACGCCTGACGGGCATAAGCTTCTCGCCCGCGCTTTCCGGATTTGCGAGGCTGTGGAAGACTGCCGCTGCGTCGGTGGTATCGTGAACGGACGCTCTGAAGGCGCGCGCGGTCTTGCACATGAGCCAGTGCGGCGGGATGGATGCGGGCGCGTCCGACATGCGCGTTGTGACCGGCGTGCGTTCGCCTGCGTTGCGTGGATGAGCTCGAGCTGGCATCAGAGCCGCCGCGCTCACCGTGTCTGATGAAGAGATGGACCTGCTGCAGCTCGAGCTGCTGCGGTGCTTCTGGATACGCGTCTACGTCGAGGCCCATGTTGGTGAGTATAGTCGAGTAATTAGCGATTGCGGCTGGTCGTGGGGTTGCGTGCGGTGTCGTATAGGTCGTATAATGGCCGTTGTAGATCGTGAGGGCGCGCTGGAGATATACAGCGACGAAGATTGCGAGCGCGGTGAAGACCACAGACGGCCAGTGAAGCATGCACAAGCGCAAGTGACAAGAGAGCGCCGCCTTCGGCCGACTCAGGTTTTCCCATCGACCAGCCCCTAAACACGTTGCTGCTACCTCACTTTCTTACGCTCTATGACCTGCTGCTTCCACGGCCAGCGCGTGGTTCCAGCGCGCGCTATTATATTACGAACATCTGCGGCGAGCACGTACAGGCTACTCCTAGCATGGCGTACCAGGCGTTCCAGGCGTGTCTATCGCCCCCATCTCCCGCGCAGCCTTGGCCACGCCTCGCTGCGCCGCTGCAAGACCGAAGCTGACCCCGCCTCCCCCGGGGAGCATCTGGCGGAATTCTGCGCGCCCGCCGCTCTTCTTGAACTCGTCCACGAGCTTGCACAGGCCCTGGATGGTAGTGAAGGCTGGCCGGTATCCAAAGACGCGTCTCGCACGGGAGTCGTCGAAGATCAGATGTGCCGACGTCAGCGAGAATAGCGATGGCTGCAAGTTGACAATGTCGCCCGTCACCGGGGGCAGCATACGCGCGAGGACCGGAGAGTGCAGTCGCGCGTGCACGTACAGCTCGACTGCATGCGCGATGAGGAGCATGAGCACCGGCGGAAAACGAGGGAACGTCGTCACCCCGTCCGTCAGCACGTTTTCGAGAGTCCCAACGTCGCCATACGTGATGGGCGGGTTCGGGTCCGTGATGCAGAATGCATCTCCTCCAGCAAGCTCGGGCTTTTCGAGCAGACTCGCCTCCAGCTGCAGGTGTGCCAGCGCCATGTTCTCGACATAGCAGAATGACTGAATGGAGTCCAGGATCCAGCTCGCGAATCGTCAGTGCCGAATCACCACACGCCGTCAGGATGATAGTCACCTCGGATTTGTTTTTCGCACCAGGAATGCACCGCAGAGCACATCGCCGCCAGGCCCAAAGACACCGTTCCCAGGCCGAAGACACGAAGTGCGGAGAACGACGCCGCCCCGGCCAGTGCTCAGGTCAGCCTCTCGGACGATCCGTTCTGCGCGTATTTTGGTAGCTGCATAGTTCGACCATGCGCCGGCGTGCGTTTGTGGGACGTTCGTGTTATCGTTCACCAGATGCACGAAGTTTTCCGGTTGTTTCTCCCACGGCCACAGCCAGAACCTTGAGGGCTTGATGCAGATAGAGCCTGCGACGCTTCAGACTCTTCGCAGACGGTTGCGGGGATGGTTTATATGCGAACCTGAGGACGTGTAGACCAGAACCGACGCACCAGCCTCATGTGCAGCGTCGAGGACGTGTTTCGTGCCGTGGACATTGACCCTCTCCGATGCAGGCAACTGCAACTCGTGGCGCTCAAAGAACCGTATGTTGCTTGCTGTATGGAATACGGTCAAGGGCGCCGCGTCTCCGGCGCGCCACGGCCGCAAGAACGCATTTATCACCGCATTCGCGTCGGCGACGTCGACGAGCAGGAACTCGACGCCCTTGCGCTGCGCGTCGAGAAGGTCAAGGCGCGTCGGCGGCTGGATGTCAAGCACCCGAATTCGTCGTGGGTCTTCACCGCGTTGCAGTAACTGAATGACGATCCAGCCGCCAAGAAATCCTGCAAATTCAGAATGTTAAAGCATCATCGAGCTGTTCAGTTTGTCGGTTCGCCGCAGAGTGCCAACAAACGTGCCTGCACCGCCGAGGACGATGTAACGATTTCCTGCAAGTGCGGCGAAGACGACAGACTCGGTTAGAGTGATGTTATGAGTTAACGTCGGAGGAACACTGACGCACCTGTCGATGGAGGCAGAAATGGTGTTACATCCGGTGGGTTTCGCGCGAATTCATCAGCAGCGGCGCGCACGCTTTCAGGCGTGTAGCGCTTTGGCGACAGGTCGAGAGCAGACGGGGGCTGCTGCAGCATCGTACGATTCAGCCAGAAAAGGTAAGCGGCGACGGCAGCAAGAACCGCGAATGCCAGCGCCGCGGACAGCGTCAGCGGCGCAGAGGCGACTGTGAGGGGCACTTCCATGGTGCAGGGAGCGGGTCAAGGTGTGCATCTGAAAAGGAGAGTCACTGCTGAAGTTATGTCTTACGAGTCTCGGCATGCGCTGTTCCGGGGCCCCCGAAAAACGCAACCGCTGACAAAGACCGCCGTCTAAGCCACGCAGGAGGCAGAACCCATCGTCCGAGCTGGCCGTGTGGGCGTTGCTACGAAGTCCAGAAGTGTTGCAGGAGAGTTCGCGAACCTGACATACAAGGTAATCCATTCCATTTCATCGACCGCGAAGTACAGGACAGCAGCTTCGTAAAAGGACAGTGCGGGTATTTGGCTCCCTAGCCAAGGGTGGGTTGCGCCTCGAGCTCGACAAAAAGGGTTCAGTGTAATCGTTAAGCTTTCTCAGCCTCAGTCACTAATCCCCAGAGTCTGGCCCAAAACGCTCTTGAACGTGTTGTTGGGGTCGAACGACTGGCGAACGGCCTTGAACCGTGCGAGGATCTTCGGGTCCATGTTGGGCACCGCAGACTTGTAGATCTCACGCGTGTTCTTCGTCCAGTGCGGACGCGCATCGGGGAACTCCTTGAGGAGCGTCGCGCTGAGGTTGGCGTAGAACGGCTCGTTGTAGCGTATGCCAGAGTCCGGCAAGTACGTCGGCCAGTCGAGCATGATGGCGCCCTAGCATTGAAAATCAATATTGCACGACGGTTTCATTATAGCTAAACTCACGCTCTTGTAAGCCTCAGCAGTGGCGGAGTCACCGAGACTGGAAGACTGCGCCATGAACGCGTCGAACTACGCCGAGTCAGGCTGATACTAGGGAAGTCATCGAGACCCAAGCGCGTACCGTTTTAGCAAACTTGATGTTTATACCACTGCGATACGTGGAGACGATGGGTGAGCCGGCGGCAGCGGCAGCATCGAGCAATTCGCGAACGCGCTTGAACATCTTATTGGCCTGCGTCATGGGGAACGCCAGCTCCATTGTCTTGCCTGCCCTCAAGGCTCAGCCATCCGTTACGGGCGTAACACAATGAATGAGACTTACCGCGGAGTCCGTATTCCCACTCCGGCTTGGTGCCGGGATACAATCCACTGCGAAACACGTCAGGTGCGCATCGCAGATCAAAGTGCATTACACCCATACCCAATGAGGTTGTCCTGGGACCATCCGCTCACGGGCCAGAACAAAATGGGCAGGTCGGTGTTCTTGTCGTGGAAGTTGGGTGCGCCCCAGATTGTGAAGAACGTCCACTCGGCCGTAGCGGCCACGAACGTGCTCGTCGATCCACCTTCAAGCAGTGCCTTGCCGGTGTTACCCTCGAAGGCGCTGACGGAGAATGTGGACTGGAAGCCTTCTTGCGTCGAGTTCACGAGCTATCAAAGGATCAGGCGACTAGGTATGTGGATTCCTAGTAAGTCACAGACTTGGTAGAAGCGATGGTGGAACCTGGCAATGCCGCTCAGCACAATTCCCATGTAGGACGCGAAATGCCTTACTTCTTCTGGCCAGGCCACCACCAGAAGTTGGCGGTCGGGCTGCGAGGGATGTCAGATTGGACGTTAGGCCACGATACCGAACCTTCCCGTACTATGGGGCAATAAGCGCGTTGATATCGCCGTTAATAACATCATCTTCGTCCAGGCTATTGACAAGTTAGCGATCAGCGAGATGGGCCACTGAATTGGAAGACACACATCTTCTGGTTCGCCTGAATCTTGAACTCGCCGATGACCCGAAGCTTCGCACGCGCCGTGACACCGAGAAGACCCAAGTTGCACACAGCAGCATACCACTCGTCGGTAGTGCCGTGCTCCTCTTTGGTCAGAGAAACGATGGTGCCGTTTGCAACGACGATATCAAGACCAAGGACGGCGCCGGAAACCGTCGAGTGCTCAAGAAGAGACGAGCGATGCGCGCACATGGAGATGGCACCGCCAAGGGTAATGTTCCAATTGCTTTACCGTAAGAGCGTCAGTCAGGTGCGTCAGGTTTGAAAGTGCACGAGACGTACACAAGAGAGAAGCCGATGCTGGCATTGTGCGCATGCAGGTAGTCCGCGAGCTCAAAGAACGTCACACCGGCCTCCACGACTACGGAGCCCTCGTTCTTCGCCTTATCGAATGTGAAGTTGCCGATGCCGGCGGTGCCGTTCGTCTGGATGATGACCGTGCGCGAATCGTCCGCGCACATGGTGTCGTACCTGCCCCGTGGTCATGATCTCGTCTTCGTAGCTCACGGCGACCGCACGCGCTCACCACATGTGACCCTTTCGAGACAGGTCAGCTGGGATGGTTCTGAGAGCGTATTGGCAGTCAACGCACCACACCCGACGCGCGGATCGGTGCGCCAGTCGCGGACACGTTTTTGACGATGGAGACAATCTCGTCGACGGTCGTAGGATGGTATACAGCCGACACGTCCTATTACCGCTCAGTACGAGTAGCAAGGCACGGTGG
Source organism: Exidia glandulosa HHB12029 (assembly GCA_001632375.1). Lineage (NCBI taxonomy): Eukaryota > Fungi > Basidiomycota > Agaricomycetes > Auriculariales > Exidiaceae > Exidia > Exidia glandulosa. The sequence continues at coordinate 43,772 of KV426234.1, read as the reverse complement.
GACATGCAGACGCACACGGCACGCAGGGAAACCCGGACCATCGAACGTGTTCCAGGGGAAGGCCAGCGAGGCCGTCGCAAGCGCAGCGACAACGGCGGTGCGTCTCATTGTTCGCAGACGAGTGGCGAAGGGTATGGGAGAAGGGGAAAGGGCTGAAAAGGGCGCAGGCAGATCAATTCGCAGCTCGCGTTTTATTGCGAAGCGTTGAGTCCTCATGCATCTGAATGTTGCACCATCATCGCCGGCCGGGCAGCGTTGCCACGCGCACGAGAGCGATCACGGGTTCTCGTGCGTCACGGGCTTCGCCTGAGAACGGTTCTGAGTGCATCTGCGCTATTCCAAACTTGCGGCGGGGGAGAGCATGAGTCGCCGCGTACGCCACAGACGCCACCGTTGCAGAGGATTCGTCCACCACACGACGGAGAAGATGGGTCGCCACGCGATGATCACTGCAGTGCACGTTTGCGTCGAGCACAGCTCATCCGGGGATCCGGATCACAATGTGGGGAACCGGTAATTAGCCGTCAGAAGTTCTTCGCTTGGAAATCCAGCCAAACCCTGGCCAGCCAGGGCCAGGGACTGCAATTCTAACGCGCTTCGAACCAGGGTGCGCGATGTCTATAGTGTTCAGGAGAACCGTCTAGTGAGCCCGTCATATATGAGAAATATCATCGCGCTGCTGGGCACGGCACGTGCGACGGTGATGCCGCAGCCTGCATACAACGCACGGACACCACCCGCCCTATACATGGCGCGGAAGGTGCTGAAGAACGTCCGTTTCTGGCCCGCGGTCCCAGGCCGAAGTTCGTCCTCGGTCTGCATCGTGCTCTTCACAGAATCTGCTGGGAAGAGCGCAAGGTTGTACGCGACGCCGGACGCAGCGCCGGCCAGACCGAGTTCGAGGGCGTTTAGGTCCTTCGTGCTCTCGGCGCCCGCACGTCGTGCAATAAACAGGCGCTTCACAAATTCGTTGGTGGCAAACCACGCCGCTCCGCCGCCCGTTTCGCGAATGAAGGTTCCAGTCTGTCCCAGCCACAGACCTCGGAAGCCAGTCGAGCGGAACGTTGACGCAAGGACGCTTAACGGGCCTGGCATCGTGGCAAAAGACCGCGGAACAACGCGCTCAGCGGCCGCTGCGGCGGAAGACTCTGCGACCAGCATCTGCACCTGCATTTTGCACTTTACCAGTTCTATAGGCGTTCTGCGCGTTACCCATCAGACCGTCGGTCTCGCTGAGGGAGATAGACGCACAGGAAGAAGCTCGTTATGGAGCCAGCGGCGGCGCCGGCGAATGCGAGTTGTGGTAGCGACAGAGGACCTTCTGTTATGCCGGTAACGCGTCGAATGGCAGTCTGCGCCTCATTATAGGCAAAGAATAGCGACGCGTTCTCTGCCATTGCGCCCACAATCGGCGCTGGCAAGCCCTGCGGCGCGCGTCAGCCAAACGAGATTTTCGAGACGGTGCGCGACGCACGCGGTACAAGCCCCGGACGCCCTCTTTAACATAGGTCTGGCGCAGGCAGTCCAGCGGGCCCTTGAAGCGCGCCTCATGGTCGAGCACCTGGGCCTGCAGGCGCACTTTTGCCAGGTCGAACGGGTGCTCGAAGACTTTCGACACGATGCCTGCAGCCTGTCGCCGGGCGTCAGTCTGGAGCCTCTAGGTCGCGGAACACAACGACGCACGCTGCCAAAGGCGATGTCCTTGAGCCCACGCAACGCGTGCGAGCTAGCAGACGGCGCCGAGTCGTCCATGGTCAACGCGCGGTGGCGGCTATTGCAGGGCAGTGTCGGTGCATCCGGCCGAAGTTCCGGGACACGTGCAAGATCTTGACGCGCTCAGCAACTCCGCCAATTTTTTCTAGTCTTGCTCCGTGTAACCTTCATCCCAGCTTTGTCTCCGGCTGACAAACGGCTATGACCCAGACTCATCTTGCAGGCGGCAAACGGGAGCGGAGCAGCGCTGGTCGATTGAGTAACAAACAGCTGACACTGACACACTATTAGTACGCATGAGCGGGCACAGTGCGCCAGCCCTCCTTGACTTTTCACCATGCTCCGTGTACTCTTCGTCTGTAGTGCCTTACTCGCGACCGTCTACTCTGCCTTTCGCGTCTTCCAGGAAAAGTGGGCGACGTAGTTCCTCGCGGGATGGACTGTGTTTCTCTCGCCGCTCTACCCGTTGTCAATGCCGTGTCCTGGCTTCACAAACACGATCGTGTGCCTCAGTGTCTTGCAGGCTCCCAGATCATTGCGACACGGCGGGCGTTTCACGGATTTCACGCCGCAGGTCGGAGCTGTGGTGACTGGTTCCGCGTCTTGCGCTCCAACCGCAACTTCCGAGTCGCTCGCGTGCCCTTGATACGGCCCGCAGTTATAATTATGGACGCGACACAGTCAACCCGGACTCGACTACGACTTCACGCAGAGCTCGAGGATCTTGCTACCACTCGGCGCGAGCTTGACAATGCAGCCGTTGCCCACGCACAAGCTGTGGCGGGCCTCCAAGCAGTGCAGGCCGAGCTGGATGCCACAGCCTTTGAGCTCGAAAGGCAGCGCGCCCGCGTCGACGCATCTACGAGGACAATCAGCATACTGCGCTCGACACTGCGAACTCTGGAGACGTTCCCGCCAGAACTGCTTTTGGCGATTTTTGTCGAAGCAGCCGCCGATCATAGGAATGGATCGAGCTGGCACGTTGTGGACCTGGACGAAGCGGCGATAAAGATCCCCTATCGCCTCGCAGCAGTCTGTTGCCACTGGCGCCAAACTGCTCTCTGCACGCCGGCGCTATGGACGCGCGTTCAGATCCCAACGCCCAACGACTCGATTGTCGAATCTGTGGAGGGCCTGAGCCGGTATCTCCGGCTCCATCTATCCCTTTCTCGACACGCGCCCATCGACATCTCATGGGACCTGGCGTTGAAACGAACCGACGGTGATAGCGCAACTCTGGAGAAGAATCATATGCTGGAGGATTCCTCTCTGGAGAGCCTCTTCGCCGTTATTGACCCGCACGCATGGCGCATCCGCTCTTTAATTGTGCGGACACGCGCACTCACCTTTATAAATATGAAGAAACGTCGTGCGGTGTCGCTACGCACCCGCTTGATCTCCTTACTTATTGATTTACTCCGCTGTCCCACGCCCAACCTCGTCGAAGTTGCTGTCAGGTGCACGCACCGGGACCGTATCGAAGACGAAGGATTTTGGCAGGACTTTCCGCAACGGCAGTTTCCCCTGCTCCTACCAGATGCCCCTCAGCTCCGTCGTCTGCACATCGTCGACGTGCCTCTTTTTATGCGGCAGGGCCACCCAGGACTACCTGCGCTGCGTTCCCTTTCGATAGAGATGTCATGCTCCTCAAGGGAAAGCGAATTGTTCTCCCATACTGTATCTGCTGCGCCTCAGCTGGACGCCCTTTCCCTTAACTTCGCATTCCCTCAGGCGCCTTCCGATCTTATGGTGGACTCGCTGCCTATCTCATGCTTAGAACTGGTCGGAGATGCGCTCACTGAGTTTGCAAACTACGCCCGTTTGAGCATGCCCCGGCTGTCGTCGATCAGCTTGGATGCCTACATTCTGGACAACTTCACAGTCACAGATGCCATGACTGGCTCGGTCGTGACGCTGACAATCCTTGGGGATTGTATCCACTTTGCCCGCTGCGCCGTATTGCAGCGGTTCAAAGCAGTCGAATATGTGACCATCGGCCTTGATGGGTCAGATGAAACGGATGACGACTTCCTGTTCTCGCGTCTCTGCGATGAGGCCGCCCCGATGTGGCCCCGGCTGTGCCATCTCGTTCTAACAGGGATCGAAAACTCGAGTGTGGACTGCGATGGTGTACTCCGACTCGTCCGAGTCCGGGCCCGTCACGGTGCTGCAAACGCGACAGAGCACACTGCCGGTGTGCAACCCCTTGAAAGGGTCGAGTTCGATCAGGTATCCGTGCCTCCACACGTAGCGGTGCAGGTGAAGGAGATTATGGGAGATAGGTGCACTATCCTTTGAGCTTGATGTTGTGTTCCGCTGTACAATCATGATATATAGTTGGAGCACGGTGTATTGTGTATTTATCACCCTTCAATCTCGCTGTCGATTTAACAAGATCCTCAAAAGCGGACTGTAACGCACGCGTGCTAAGTTGGACTTGGAGTCGGAGCGCGGGACGCGGAACTAGTTAGAACCAGCTTCGTTGACGCACCATACCTCAGTCACTCTGGGCGCGCTCGAGGAGAACAGCGTAGGGAGCATCAATTCGCACCTCGCCCACGTGTGTATCATCACCTCGGGGCTCATGGACCGCGACGTCGTGATCGCCGTCAAGGCATCAGGTCTGGACAGCCCGCGCTGCGTCCTCGAACGTCTACAGCATGAGCAGGAAACGAGCAACTGCTTTGCTTTGACGCTTGTACACCGCTTCGCACTCAAACCTCTCGACATCCAGGATTACATCTTCCTCGTCGATCGCAGCGGGTCCATGGAGGGACAGCGCATCGCCAAGGTCCGCGACGCATTGCAGATCATGCTTCGGTCACTCCCCTTTCGCGGAACGTCGTTCAACATCGTCTCCTTTGGCTCGCGCTTCGATGCCCTCTGGTCTGGACCGCGCGAGTATACTGCGAAGAGCGTCGACGAGGCGAGTGCGCTGGTCGACGGAATGAAGGCTGACTACAGCGGCACGGAGATTCAGAAGGTACTCGAGTTTGCATTCGCGATGCGCGCGCAGGATAAGCCGACAGTCGTCATTGTCCTCACTGATGGAGAGGCGCGGGATGTTTCCGGGGTCGTCACGAGTCTGAGTACAGTGGTTAGCGCAGCGGAGGGTTTCCTGCGCGTGTTCACGCTCGGAGTGGGAGAGCAAGTCTCGAAGGAGGTAAGTAATTCATGATCAGGTTTGAGAGACATTGACGCTGACCACGGGATAGATAGATGTGTGACGGAATTGCGCGTGCTGGTCGCGGTGTCGCATCGTATGTTGGGAGTGACGAGAACCCGGACGCGAAACTGGTCACGCTTCTGCGCGCTACACGAACACTCGCTGTTCAAGACGTTTCCGTGGACTGGAGAGTTACGATGGACCCCGAACGCAATGACGACTGCGTCGTTGTAGACGCGCATCTCGAGGACGAGACACCAGCAGCGCCGATTGCGTTGTTCGGTGTCGCTTCTCCTCGCCGCGGACGCCGCTGTAGGTCTGGATGGGGTCGAACTTCCGCGTAACAGGGACGCGTCCGAAATCATTCTTGCTCGCCTATCCAGGTCGGGTACGGTGAGCTTGAGGAACGCAGCGGGGCGATGTCGATGTCGTTCGGCGCGCAGTTGGCGCAGCGGTCGACGATGTGCACTAGTACTTCGATTCAAAGTACGCATGCGAGCTAGCAGACGGCGCCGAGTCGTCCATGGTCAACGGCGGCGGTTGTCAACGCGCGGTGGCGGCTGTGTCGGTCCAGCCGGCCGAAGTTCCAGGGCACGTGCAAGATCTCGACGCGCTCAGCAACTCCGCCAAATTTTTGTGCTGACTCCTCCATGCTCCTGGGTAGCCTAGACCGTCGCCTCAGCTTCGTCTCCGGCTGACAACGGATATGACCCGGTATCATCTTGCAAGCGGCGAACGGAAGCGGAGAAGCGCTGGTCAATTGAATAAGACCCACTATTAGTACGCATGAGCGGGCACAGTGCGCCGGCCCTCCTTAACTTTTCACCATGCTCGGTGTGCTCTTCGTCTGCAGTGCCTTACTCGCGACCGTCCTTTACTCTGCCTTTCGCGTCTTCCAGGAAAAGCGGGCGACGCAGTTCCTCCCGGGATGGACTGTGCTTGTCTCGCCACTCTACCCTTTGCCAATGCCGTTCACTATCACTGGGATCATCATGCAACGCGGATGGCCCTGGCTTTATAAACACGATCGTGAGCTTGCTCGTCTTCCAGGCTGCCAGATCTCACAGACTCACCTGCATTATGTAGCATTTGCCACCGCTGGACGCGACGTTATCTCCATTGTGCGCTCTCCCTAGGGGGCTTTCTTGTACCGTCGCAGTCTCACTTCCCGACCACAGACCTCAGTCGTACCTCCCCGATCGGCATTCTACTTCGCGGACGCAAAAGCGTTGTATCACATTACTACCTCGCGCGCGACCAAGTTTCCAAAGCCGATCGTCGAGTTCTACAAACCAGCTGCAGCATTTGGCCCCAATCTGATTGTCGCGGAAGGTGCAGAGTGGAAGGTACGCGCAGACGGCGTTTCCAGCGTGCGACATGTTTCCAGGTTTGTATCCGGCTGACTGTGGCCGCGTTGAACAGAGAATGCGTCGTCCCATCAACCCAGCCTTTGGGGACCGTACAATGCGCTTTGTCTGGGAAACAGCAATGGGTGTTGCCTCTGGGCTTTTCGACACGCCGGAGTGGAAGGGTAAGGGTGAAGTACGAATCGGGCATGTCGTGGACATTACCCTTCCGGTGCGCGTCCCCCTCCCACCGACCCAGGGCGGAGACCTGAGACGCTGCCCTTTGCGATTTAGATGGCCCTTCTCGTTCTAGGCATTGCCGGTACGCTCAGTTCTCATTCTGCGTAACTTCCTTTGAGTTCGTGTCGAGCGTTTGGGAAGCAGATGCGGTGGGAGGACGATGACTTCGTACCAGAAGGCAAGCCTGCAGCGTAAAAAAAACCGGTTTCACCTCGGTCTTAACATCTTGTCTGGCAGGGCACACTTTGACCTTTGAATCCGCCCTGCACACGGTCTCTACGACACTTTTGGAGAAGTTTGTACTTCCGAACTGGGCATATCCCCTTCGGGCCGATTGGAGAAACATCGACCTTGCGGGCAAAGAACTGCTTGTGAGTCGAAATCGCACCATATGACGATCTCATTGAGCCCCGTTTTCCCTGCAGGCATATGTGAAGGAGATGATCCACGAGAGACGCAGTGCTACGGAGAAGGTTCACGGGAACGATCTCTTCACCGGCTTGCTCGCTGCCACGGAAATCGAGGAGGATCCGCTTAGAGATGACGAGCTCATCGGTACGCATGAATGCGAATCGGCGACGAAACTTTGGCTGATACGAATGTGGCTCACAGGCAATCTCTTCATATTGCTATTCGCTGGTCATGAAGTACGTCGCCGTTTATTTCAATCGCCTGAAAACTCAAGGGTGCCCGAAAGACCACCGCGCATACGCTTGCATTCACATTCGCGCTACTTGCACTCCACCAAGACGAGCAAGAGAAATTGTTTCAGCACATCGACTCTAACCTGCGTGCGCTGGATCGAGCTCCTGTACGTCTCGTTGTATTCGTATTGGGCGGTGAAGGTGACGATCGCCGTGACTGTGAACAGGAATGGACGGACATGGGTAAATTCTCGCGGTGCTTAGCGTGCGTCTTCACATCGTCGACTTGAGGCTTTAGCTCATTGACATACATCTGCAGCGTCCTTCACGAGACATTGCGCATGTTTCCTGCAGTACGTCCCATTGTCCTTTCTGCATGGCCACGTATCATGGGCTGAGCGTACCCTGAAGGCTCCGGAACTCCCGAAGTCGGCGGCTGAAGAATGCCATGTCCCTATGGACGACGGTTCGACTGTCTTCGTCCCGGCGGGCAGTATCGTGGATGTTTCCGTCATTGGCCTCCATTACAATCGTAGGCTGCATTACTTACGGCGAAATACTCGGCTTACAGAATGTGGCTCCAGCACGATACTGGGAGAACCCTCACATGTTCAAACCGGATAGATTCCTCGCCGAAGACTGGCCAAAGGACGCCTTCATTCCTTTCAGCGCAGGCATGCGAGCTTGCATCGGTCGCCGTAAGCAGACCCTACCTTCGGTCCGGTGTGCGACGTTGATGCGGAGGCTCATTGCCGCATTGCAGGGTTCTTCGAGACAGAGGCGATAGCCTTCCTCATCTCAGTAGTTTCGCGGTACAGCATCAAGCCGCAAGACCCGGATGTCTCTGCAGAGGAGCTCCTCAAGGCTACGTTCTCTCTCACACTTGCGTACGTCTCCGATGAGATGGATGTACCAAAGTCATTCTCACAGTGCTTCGTAGGCCCGTGAAAGTTCCATTAGTGTTCAAGTTGCGCAAGTAGACGCACCTGATCCCCTTGATTCCATACCGCAGTGCTTCTAATAACATGACTAGTATTCGTCCTCCTACCCTATCACGGATCGGTCTTTGCGTTTGCTGCAGGAAGTCCGGCCAAAATTGGCAACGATTACAGCCACCTGTGTTCTGTCCGCCTTGGCATCTCCGCACAGTCTGGAGACCGATAGGCTGTGTAGAAACGCCGAAAGCAGGAGTTCATACGGTCGACTCATGGAACTTCAGCAAGAAATTTTGTGGTTGCGAAGTCAAGTAAAGGATGGAGGTGAAGTAGTCGATCTAATCTAATCTTGTGGAGGTCGGGACGGTATTTGTCAAGTATTTGTTTTCGTCGGTGTCATCATGGAAACGGACCGCGCTGCGCGATCTTGGCTCGCGGCATGATGGAGGGGCTCCTCATTCTCTTTCTCCTGCTATCACCTTGCTTTCTACGCGCGCCTCCTTAGGCCCTTCTTACCCGGTCATGGCGGCTCGTTACACGCAGTCGCTATGGCTCTTCATGATTCTCTACGCCGTCTTGCCCGCCAACGCGTTCTTTCGCATGTTGTGCAACCAGCCGGTTATCGTCGAGCGCGCAGACCCGTAAGCGCATTCCAGCGCACTTTCCACGCGTTGTCTGAATCGAGTTCGAGGATTGTGACGCCTGGAGTGGTCTCGACGCATCTGCACCAGGTTCTGGGAGGAGTGCGTGCAAGCTAGCCTAGTAGACGACTCACTGACTCATTTGCAGAACGCGTGCGCTCTTTTCTTGTCTTTCTGAGCTCGCCTCATCGTTCGCGGCCGTTCAGCTTCGATTTCGGCATGTCTCTGAATCAGTCCAGTGCGAGCTCCTGCTCGACGTGTCAAGTACGCTTCAAACGTCGTCGTGCGTACGAAGCAACTGACGCGCATACGCAGGCAACAGCAGACAAGTCAAGTCGGATCCTAGTGTCCATGTTCTCGCTCTTACAGCCTCTGTAGGTCCAACTACTGGACACCCACGCTCTGGTTCCACGCCCAGAACGGCTCGTTCCACAGAGTGAACCAGCTCGGCGGTGGCACAATCTATTACCTCCAGGCGTGTAATCGTGCCTTCCGAACGCCATATTCTGACTTTGCAGCAGCGATATTCCAAGCCGGGCGAGAAGCTGAAGGCTTTCCCGCCTGTACGTCAATCCGCCCTTACTCATCTTCAGCCAGTCTAACACACCCGTCGTAGGGTTTCCGCATGCTCGCAGGGAGCATGGCATTGCGGTCTTTCGACCCCAACAGTCTTGCCCAACGCGCTGTCACGCACAACTGTCTGGACTACGCAGGAACAGGTGCTGCTGGCGAATGGAACGTGAGTAGCACTCGTATTGTATGGCGGTCACGAACTCAGGTCGCTTCAGTACTTCCCGAAACAGTGTGTAATGAGATGATACGCGGGCGATATACTCACAATTCTTCGAAGCAATTGTCCTAACGGCGTACGAACTCAAGTCTTCTTCCCATCGTACGTGTCGCGCAGTCGTAAACGGCGGTATCTGACTGTTGACTGCAGCTGCTGGGATGGCAAGGTATGGTGTCAAGTGCTGGTTATGTGCATGGACTGAGCTTTTTCCTTGAAGAACATCGACTCGGCTGACCATCGGTACGTCGATTTGTGATTAAGCTTCAGTGGTTACTTATCGTTGTGGAATCGCAAGGTCGCACGTTGCGTATCCAGATGGCGTCGACAGCGGAACATGCCCGAAGACTCACCCCGTCCGCCTTGTCTCGATCTTCTACGAGATTATCTGGGACACGAACCCATTCAAGGATCTCTGGTGGTCTCCTCCCGGTGGTGGCGGCCAGCCTTTCGTGCTGAGCAATGGCGATCCAACGGGTTACGCCTTCCATGGCGACTTTCTCAACGGCTGGGACATCGACACGCTTCAGCGTGCCATCGACACCTGCACGAACCTCTCGGGCAACATTCAGGATTGTCCCATCCTGACGTTGCGCAACGACAACGAGATGTCTAATTGCATCTTACCCCCGCGCACTGAGGACGCGATCAACGGATGGGTCAAGACCCTCCCGGGCTGCAACCCCGTTCAGAATGGGCCAGCGCTCGCAAAGATTGTGAAGGACTGCGGCGCGTCGAGCAAGATCATTTCCAAGTCGCAAGCGACCTTCTTGAGCCCCGCTAAGGAGTGGACGGCGCTCGGTTGTGCTCGTGTGAGTGCCACCTTAGGACTTCCTCGAGTGGCGCTCATATGACCCGCGTCGCGCAGGACGATATGGCTCAACGCGCGCTGTCCGTACGATGGACGCCTGGAAGCATGACGGTCGACAAGTGTGTCGCGCACTGCGCCAATGCTGGATATACATTCGCAGGCCTGGAGTGGGCAAGTGAGGTACATACGTGCAATCCTTTCAGTATTCGCTCCCCTCATTGCGTCTGGCATTCTGCAGTGTTGGTGTGGAGACTCCTTCGATGGGACTCGCATCGGCCAGTACGCGCGCAACACACCGTGCGAGGGCGACGGCAGTCAGCTTTGTGGTGGCTCACAACGAATTGGGGTGTACAAAAAAGGCACCGTCGCAGCACCGAAACCGCCAGCACCTACCCCGGCATCGACGAAGTCTATCAAGCCGACGGCCGCAGACAGGACGTTCGCTTCTCCTATGAACGGATGGTATTCTGTTGGGTGCTTCAAGGTATGTTCTAGCCGTAAATGTTGTCCGCTCGTTGATGCTCATTGGCGTAGGATTCTGTTTCTCCTCGCACACTCCGCGGAGTAGCCGTCTTCACACAGCCGAAGATGACGCCAGCAATCTGCGCCAGGCATTGTTCGGAGCTTGGTTTCGAGTACGCCGGCACAGAGGTACGCTTCAGTGGGTGCTTCTGATTACTTGCTGAATTGCGCTCGCCAGTATTCTACAGGTGCGCTCATATCATCACCGAAGTACTGCATGTCTAACCGTTCCTTCCAGAGTGTCATTGCGGCAACGAGCTGTACGGCTCGCTGAAGCTTCCCGACGCCAAGTGCAACATGAAGTGCTCAGGGGACTCCAAGTCGCAGTGTGGAGGCGCGTCTGCCATGACAGTGTACCGAAAGTCGAGCAAGGTCGCTACCAGCGATGCAGCAAGACCCACCAAGGCGGATCCTGCATTCAAGTCCCCGGACACGAAGTGGGATGCTCTTGGGTGCTACGGTATGATTAAAATATTGCGCGATAGTCGTGCGTAGCTGATTGTTTGTGTCTCCTGCCAGCTGACAACATCAACCCTCGCGCGCTGTCGGGTACTACCATGCAGGTTAACGCGCATTTGACGCCGAAGTCTTGCCTGTCCCATTGCTCCTCTCTTGGCTTCGCGTATGCCGGACTCGAGGTACAGATTATACTCTGTCGTTTGCTGAGTGCTGACTCTCGCTCTTTAGTACGGCAAGGAGTGCCACTGCGACAACGTTGTGCATGCAAGCACAAAGCGCGCCGCCGGCGAATGTAACATGAAATGTGAGTAAGACGCCCAGCGTCGCGCAGCGAGGTTGACACTTGTCCAGGTAATGGCGACGTGAAGTCGACCTGTGGTGGAAGTGGACGCTTACAGCTATATCGACGCAAATCTGCCGCCAAGCGACACGTTGACCACCGTCGCCACATGCATTGATTCGGGCCAGGAAGCCAGCATGCCCCTTTATTCCCTCTTTCCTAGCTTTCCTTTCGCTTTAATTTATTTGGCTTTCCTTCATGCAATGTTGTGATTGGCTTTCCTTCATGCAATGTTGCGATTGTGCGTCCTTCGTAGGCGACTTCTGTTACTGCGCTGAGGACCTACATCGATATCGACACCCACGCCCATGCCCTCGACGACACTCGCATGATCCTACGTGAAATATTCGCCGTTACAGTCCCGCGCAACGAGTATCCCGTCACGGCTCGTCTGGCGTCTTGGTGAACGGTCCGGTCGAGCTAGGATTGTTCGGCGGCGGGACGACGGTGGTCGTGCTGGGCGGTGGACAGGCACAATACGACCAACCCTCTAAGTTGCGCACGCGTGGGCATTGGATGATCGAGGCGTATCATAGTAAGTAGCTCGGGCGGAAGGGCTGCTGCCATGTTGGCTGGTGGTGAGAGGACAAGAGCCACCGGCCGGTTGACTGGGGCCATCCTTTAGAGCACCTCGGTGATTGTGCGCACCCACGAGTGGTTTGATCGTCTCGCCCTTGGCCCGAACATCGATAACTAAACAGCAGAGAGCAAAACTACTTGCTGGTGATGATGGGCTGGAGATCGAGGCCAGTGTATTGCGTCAGCATGAAGGGAGTAGCCAGATGTTGTGCCCCGGTTACTCGGGGGAGCCAGAGGCAGATTATACAGTCGTCAAGACAGATATAACCACGATGTGAACGGACTGTTCTTCGAGCGACGGCCGCACAAATCCCACGACATTGCAGGCACACAAGCACGGATGTGATGGGGTTGAACCCATTCAAAGGTTGATGACTTTAAAGCGCAGCACGCATCCGTACGATGTCGTCGCGCGACAGGGAGGCTTGTTCGCACATGGAGTGGAAAAGCCCTGCGCGAAGCAAAGTTAGATTGGCACCATGAAGTAGAAGCGTTTACTAACCTCCGGCATCATATAGAGCGAGCGGCGAGTCGCACTCGGCGACTGTTCCGTCGTGTAGAACGAGAATTTTGTCGTAATACGCGATAGTGCTGACTGAAAGTGTCGGGCGTGAGCAATTGCAGATATATAGTCACACGAAACGCACGGCGATGGGCAATGCAGAGCACAGTATTAGCCTTGAAGTCTTGTTGGATCATTGCTTGGATGCTGTGAACTACGTTCAGAACAGCCTGTGCAGTCATGCAAGGTTGCGAAGTACTGACACTGCATCAGTAGCCATGTCTGCGTGATGCATTAGCGTCTGCATAGAAATAGTTAAGGTCTACTCACCGACGCTAGACGTCGGCTCGTCCAGAACTACGTGAACATTAGTACATGTAGTGGAAGTGAGGGCGTAGTATGCGTACCGAGGATCTTGGATTGCGTACGAACGAGCGCGCGGCACATGGCCAGAAGTTGCTTTTCGCCGGCGGAGAACGAGTCTGCGCCAACGTGGCGGTCAAGGTCGAATTTGCCCTTCCCATCCACAAGCTCAACGCGCTTCAACGCTGCATGCAGATCTGCATCTGACGCGCGGCCTTCGGGGTCGATATTGGTTCTCAAGGGACCGGCCTGCGCATAAGCTATGTCAGCGAGGGTCTGCGCCGGAGAGTGCTGTAAGAGGGACGGACGAATACAATCGCGTCTTGCGGGATAACAGCCAGGGCCTTTCGCAGAGTGTTAAGCCCGATATGTGCGATGTCGGTACCGTCAATGAGGATCCTTCCTCCGGTCAGAGTAGGCGAGACGCGGAAAAGGGTGGCAAGCAAGGAACTCTTTCCAGCGCCGGTGCGGCCAACGATTCCGACCTTTTCGCCGGCCTTCACATCGAAAGTGATGCCCTTCAGTGCAAGTGGCAATTCGGGGCCATAGCGAAGTTGGACGTTCTCGAAGGTGATGGCGCCGTTAGTTGGCCAAACGTCGTCGACCTCGACATCCGCAATCTGGGATTCGGGCGGCAGCTCGCTGTAGACGTGGATTCGCTCGACGCTGGTAGTAATGTGGAGTCAGCGGCGGAGGGACGAAGAGTATGCGTCGAATACACACGCGTTCATGTCGGCCTCGACATTTGCGATGATAAGTGCCGTGAACAACATGACACCCGTCTGGACGGCGATTGTTTAGAAGGTACGTCGAAGAGCCCGAGCTAAACTCACAAGATTGAGGGCATAGGTTATGACAACCGCCATTTTAGCAGGCTCAGTCGAATTGCGGAACCCAACCGCGAACAGACCAATGCCGAGGAGAAGCAAGTTCGCCAGGAAGTCCATACGAATAGATAACCAGCACTGCATGCCGTTAGTACAGGTATGAACGATATGACTTGGACGTGCCTGTGATGCGCGAGAGATCAGAGACGCCTGCATACGATTTTGGCCGTCAGTCCTTTGCGGTTGAAACTTCGAGAAACGTACCCTGTTCTCCGAGTCAAGCTTCTTCTCGCTATCTTGGACGAAGCGGTTCTCAGCACCGTATGCGCGAATCACGGCGACTCCGGTCAGAGCCTCGGTGAATGAGGCGTAAAGCAGTGTCCTTAGTCGCGCATCGATCCTGCGAATTTCTACGCTTGTGCGCCTGGGGGAGCTTGAGTCTCTGACGCCTTTTGGAGGTAGCACACGAACCTGTAGAACGTAGACGCGAACCAGTATATGATGGCCAACGGCGGGAAGACTGGAAGGAGGCGCGGTCAGCACAACTCGCAAGTAAACAGCAGGTGTAGACGTACTGAGTCCCAGCCAGGCGTATGAGTAGAAGACCAGTGCAATTGTGCCGGCAATGGCAGAGATATTTTCGAGGAGGGTCATCATGTCGCGCGGCAGCGTCGAGTCGACCATGTCGATGTCCTTGGATAGTCTGCTGGTTATCGCGCCGGTGGGAGTCTTCTCGTGCCATTGGAGATTGGTGAATAGTACGCCCTTCAGCGCGGACGAGAACAGCGTGAGCGAGGCGTTGAATCCAGCGTACGCAAAGCCGATGGCGGCGAGGAAGGTGAGGAACGCGGTCGCCAACCCGAGACCGCTGTCGAGCACGGTGAGCGCACAATTCATCGAGCCAGCTTGGTACGCACGAGTAGAGAGCCATGTAGTGTCCATTGCTGAAGCCAGGAAGCGACGTTTCCGTCCAGAAACCGAGCACGACGCTGCTGACGACCGTGGCTGCTTGGGCGAGAACGACGCCGGCGAGCAAGATGAAGGCCCAGTGCACGCCTCCCGCAGCACGCAGGTAGGACAGATACGCGGCCCTGTTGGAGGCGGGACCGTCAGCATTTCGTCCTGTGAGGTTGCGAATATAACGCGCGCACCAGGCTACGGCTCCCGTCTGAACTTCGTCTCCGGCGAACACCTTCGCGGCAGCGGTCGGCTTGTCAGTCTTCTCCTTGGCCATGCTCTTATTTTTCGTATCTGGGGCACTATCTATCTCTGCAGACTGCTCTCTCTTTTCGTGGATACCAAATTCCTCCACCAGCTCTGCGAACGATCCTCCTCGCGAGACGAGCTCGGAGAACGAGCCTCGCTCGACAATCTTGCCGCCCTCAACATGAATTATCTCGTCAACCCGGGGAAGAACATGTAGCTGGTGCGTGACAACTGTTCGAGCGTGAGCATTCGGTTTTGTTGCCCCTATCCCGATGAGCACTCACGGATGCGCGTCTTGTCCGCCAGTGGTCCATCCAAGAGGCATCCGTCGACAATTTGCCTTGAAACGTCCGCGTCTACTGCAGAAAGCGGATCGTCGAGGAGAACAATGTCGCTGTCCTGGTACGCTGCTCGCGCAAGGGCAATTCTTGCCTAACGGTGTGCATGTGTCAGCTGGAAGGCCGTTCACGGCATTGCGGCGAACACTGACCTTCTGCCCTCCACTGACGTTGACGCCACGTTCGCCAATCTCGGTATCGACGCCGTCGGGGAGAATCGCAATGTCGTGCTCCAGGGCACAGGCCCGCAAGACCTTGTTGAACCGGTCTTCATCGAAGACGTTGCCGAAGAGGATGTTTTCGCGCAAGGAGAGGCCCTGCAGCAGGTATAAGTCGCTACAAGGCGTAGAGATTACGAATTGGGCTCACCTGGATCCATGGGGACTGTGGCGCATATGCGACGGCGCCGCCTACGTTGACGCTGCCTGCTGTCCGGCGCATTTCGCCGACGATCGCCTGAAGGAGCGAGCTCTTCCCAGACGCGACCTGTAGAATATCAGTCCGCGCCCTTGACTTGCGACTTGGCAATTCTACGTACTCGGCCTACGATAGCGACAAATGACCCCGGCTTGACATCGAGCGAGATGTTGTCCAATCTGAACGGTTCCGGTCCGTCGCGTTCCCCTGCGTACTCGTCGACGGGGATGCCCTCGCTCCACTGCTGAAGAAGCGCGTCGTACGCCTTGTCCTTGGCCTCCGTTGCTTTCTTGTCCAACTTTGCGGGGGACGAGTTCAACTTGCCATGTTCCCAAGTAAACGAGCCGTGAACGGACACCGCGCCGGAAGAGGTGTGCGAAGACGCTGGAACGGGAATACCCTCCTCTGCGAGGAGCAGCTTTCGGATACGGCGAAGGGACACGAGACCATCACTGAACTACAAGCGGTTCAGCGATAAGTAGAGGACGGGGCCGATGCGTGTAATGGGGCTTACCGCAGCTGCTGTGAGGGGAAAGAGCGTCAAGGGATCCTTTATCGTGTTGAAGAGTTGCAAGCTGGAGAATATTGTTGCCGCGTCAAGGTTGTGGCCAGTCAGGGAGTACGTCACGAATGTGAGGATTGCGGCGAGAATGGGCATGAACGCCATTATCGCTGTCATCACACCTCGCAGGAGAGCCTGGATGCAACGGAGCGTCAGTGTCAGCAGACGCTCACTACCGAGGAACAGGAACGAACCAGACGGCGGACGTTCTTGAGCTCTGTAGTCCGCATTGCAACCACGCGCTCCATGTAATGCGATTGCCAGTTCTGCGCGCCAGTGTCAATAATATGCTGAAGCGCTGAAGGAATCGCGGCTCGTACGAAGAGGACAAGGACGCGAATGCCCTGGATGACTTCTTGCATAAGCCGAACTCGCTTGTCTGTCGACTCGACGTTGTGGCGCCGCAAGTTCATCATACGGCCGACGAAGAACCCTTGCTGCATACGCGACTCAATAAGCGGGTCGCACGCGTAAGTAGTTGAGGGCATACCACAGGGATGGCAAGAACAAGAACTGCGAGGCCGACGAGTGCCGAGGGTCCCAGGTTCACAATTCTCGAGTGATGTCAATGACAGTCTAATGCTACGGGAGGACGGGGACGCTTACAGCAGCGCGACGCCGATAGCGATTATCAGCGGCGAGGACCACAGCACATGGATGAAACCTGTGGCGTTGTCGAGGCGGCTGGTGTCGGCAGAGACGATGGTTGTTATCTGGCCGCTCGTGTGCTCGAGTCTGGCGTTTGAGTTCAGTGACTGGCTTCCTTCCGCGTCGAACGCTCGACGTACCGAGCCCGCCCAGAAAGTCGAAGGCTCTTGCGGAACACAACGGATAGGAGACTGGTACGCAGCCTAAATCCGAGCATCAAAGTGCCGAAGTAGCTGGCATTGTGAAGCAAGCTCGCGATTTGGCCCATCGCGAAGATTGCGACGGCGAGCCCGAACCCGTATCCGACTGAGCGAGCATGGTCAGGCTCTCCAGGAGCGTTGTGAGCGTCGTTGAACGCGTCGGTAATGTACTGGATGAGCAGTTTCGTGACGAGCGCTGGAGAGCGAGATTAACGAACGATTTCAAGCAGCGTTTCAGACGTACGTGTAGCGACCTTCAGGACGCCTGGAGACTACTGTCAGCATATGAGCATTTCGAAATAATTGGAGGTCGGCGTACTGGCGAAAAGCAGCAAAATGCCCTGTGAATTTGTGCATTCAGACAACGGAGCGGACGTGATCGGAATCGGAACGTACGCTGACCCAGATTCGGACGATGTACGCTGCAGATTCCATGAATTTCCACACAGTAGTATATTTGGTGCTTAACGCACTTGTATATATGGCCTTCAACAAGCTCATATCATACCGCTTGCCCGCCCTCGCTTTGGCTGGAGTCAACGGTGTTGCCGAGCGCAGAGACTGGACCGTCACGTCGGGACCGTGGTCGTCCTTTCCGACGGGGTCGCTCGTAGACCCGTAGTTCGGTCGCTCGCCTCCCGCCCTCGGTCGTTTGAAAGGCGGTGCTCGGTCGTAGAAGGACTTTTCGAGTGTATCCGTGAGATTTGAAGCTTGCCGGGCAGCGTCCATCTCCCACAAATCTTCAAAGAGACAAACGTTTCAGGATACTATCTAATACTATCGACTACGGCCAGGCATGGTAGATGGGTTACCTTTTTCTTCAAGAGGACGACCCCAGCCCACACGGAGCAGAGGCGTCAGCCACGAGAACGTTAGCGTCTGTAGGATGTTCGCATGCGCGTCCGGGGTGGTCTTGCCCTCACCGAACCCCGGAGGGGCTGGCTCGGACTGCATTCCGAACTTGGGGAAAGGCATGACTCGAAAAGCTCCGGCCAGCGGACTTTGGGAGCTTTATACTGCGCGGTATCAATCACCCTGCCCTAAAGCTTCTGATCGGGTGCCATGCGGTTTCAGAGATAAAGATAGCGAGGCAGCAGAGCTTGCAAGTTGGAGACGGAGGTACAGTACATGCTCAACATGCCACCAACCATTGAACGCACGAGGTTCAACTTGGCCTGACCAGAACCATAGTGTACCCAGGAAGTTTTGAAGAACCGTCCTACAGGTGATTGCTGCCGGGTCCGCTGACCGGCGCCGCAAGCGCAGCCAGCCGATGACACGCTTTGCCTGAACCTCGCCCGCGTTCGCAAAAGCCAGCAGAAACTCTATGCCCATGCAGCTCATCGACGCGAACAGCGGGGATGGCGCGTCTACCGAGACAACCCGTATCGTTACAAGCAGGCTGTTCGACCCTTATACACTCGAGTTTCTTGAGGACAGGCTCATCACGGTCCACACTGCGTCTGGTGTCATTCTACGCGTGTCTCGGGTTTCGAAAGACTTCCAGGCGTCGACCCACGATATTGACTTGCGCGGTCTTACCGTTCTCCCTGGTTTCGTCGACTCTCACGTACACTGTATGTCACCCGCAGCAGTTGCGCTCGGCCGAAGCTGAGTCGCCGCTAGTCTTTCTTCACCCGTACAGTGAGACCTCTTGGGACGATCAGGTTCTGAAGGAGAATCTCGTCGAGCGTACCGTTCGAGCAGTGAACCATGCGCGGGAGACATTGCTGGCAGGCTATACTGCCGTAAGGTAGCCTTGGCTCTCAAGTGCGAAAGACGCAGCTGATGCGGGAACTATAGGGACCTAGGGACTGAAGGCGCCGAGGACGCGGACACGCCGTTGAGAGCGTGCATATCTAAACCGAAGAACTTGACTGTGGGGCCGCGCTACTTCATTGCCAACCGGGCGATAGTGAGCACGGGAGGATATGGCACGTTCCTCTGCGTTCCTTTGTCCACACTTTGCACTTGCTGATCTCGTCCGCAGGTCCGAAAGGCAACATCAACTTGAATCGTCAAGGCGTCGACGATCGCTTGGGAGCTGAGGCCGCAGACGGCATCGAAGAGTGTCGCAAGGCGGTCAGACGACAAATTGGCGCAGGAGCAGACTGGATCAAGGTGAGTCTGTTGACGAGGCAGTTGACAGCTTATGGAAACAACCCTAGATCTATGCAGGTACGGAAAGTGAACCATTAGGTTACACCGTCGTCTGATCCTAGTCAGAGTATCGAACGAAAACTCGGAACCTGACATCGGAGGAGTCGCTGGATTCTTACCCGTTATTCTCTCGCGAAGAGCTCAAGGTCATGATCGACACCGCGCACTCCGGCGGAGTCCGCGTCGCTGCCCACGTAGTAAACGAGGAGTCCATCATCACACTTGCAGACCTCGGCATCGACACGATCGAACACGGCCAGCTCATATCCGACAGAGGACTAGCAGTACTCAACAGGACGAAGACAATATGGACACCTACGCTCATGGCGTTTGAGTCGCATCCTAACGGTTCCATTGCGCGAGAACCGGCGAAACGGGCGTTCCAAGCTGCGCTCGAAAGTGCTGTGCGTGGAGACATACGTATCTCGGTCGGCGGAGACACCGGCGTCTTTTCGCATGGCAAGAATGCCGACGAGATGAAGGTCATGGTGAGATACGGCGCCCCATGGAAGCATGTGCTTCGGTGGGCAACTCTCGGGGGCTGGGAGGCAGTCCGTCCGATGAGGTGGGAAGGATCTCGTGGGTCAGAGCTTCTGCAGGCGCGAGATGTCATGTCTGACGAGGAAGTTGTCGCTGCGGCTGAGACGACCAGCGACAACAGCATACCCTTCGGTGTCATCCGGAGAGGCTGGGCGGCAGACATCATCGCGCTTGAAGGCGATCTCGAAAAGGACTTCGCAGCAGCAGTCAGCCCAGACAGCGTGAGATTCGTCATGAAAGCCGGTGTAGTCTACAAGCAGGACGGGCGGCCCACCTTTTTCTAATGACTTTGACTTGTCGACTAGCTAATATCCTGGCGACAGGGTCGTGACATCGATTACCTACTAGTTGACGAAGAGTGTGGCCATTCTGAGGGCTGCAGTGTTCAAACCTTGACGTGGAGAACGACGATGTGACCACTACTTACTTGACCGTCAAGGGCCGTACGCCGGCTGACGCGTCAGTTGACGCCCCGTTTGACAGATGTCTGGGCAAGCATCGACGGATAAGCGATGCCGGCCCAAGATTCATCCCCAGCATCATCATGTCGTTCGTCGTTGCCGGCGCTGGCGGCATCGGCGCGCTCATCCCATCTGAGCTCCTCCGCATCGGGAGCAGAAACTGTCATACTGCGAATTTGGGCGGTACTGAACAGATGGCAGAGAGAGACCTTGTGTAATTGATTTGTTGAATAGGTGCGAGTATTTTACATGTAGTCACCGAGAGCGTCACGTTGGGTGCGTGGTCGCGACACTGTCGCTGTCGCGCGCACGAGTACAGTTGACAATATCAACCTACTGATACGTCAGGTTAGCACGATTGCAGGACATAACCTCGCGTACCGTGACCTCATTGACTCCGCAGATACTGCTTGGGGCTGTTGGACCGAACTCTACCAGGGCGAACGAGCTTTCCCGGGCACGCCAGACGGTACCGGCGCTACGCGGTTGACCATCTGAGGGGAAGGGGCGTTAATTTGGAGATGGATAAACGATATGCAGGGTCAACGCACTGCTTGCCGAGTAAAGTTGATTCGACAAACAATGGCCAAACCTCAGTATGGAGAAATAACGCGTTCTCTTGTAGCGGGAGTTGGCTCCAATCCTTGAACGCGGAACAGCGCTCCGCGCGAGCTCCAGAAGCGAAGGAAGCACGATAGGCGGCAGCTAAGATGGTATTGGATGACGCATGGCATGTGCATGCACGGTCGCGGCAGGAACGCACCTTCGCCCTCGAGATCGGGACTTTGAAGCCATGAAGCCAACTCGGGGTATCGGGCTCCGTGATGGCGCTCCTTTTGTACTGTGGTAGGGGGGCCCCCGGGGCCATCGCAAACTTTTGAGGTCAGGCTTGGGGAATGACGATACCATTGGAATGACCGCACCTCGAAGTTTGAAACTGTGAAGGCGATGTGACGTAATGCAGCGGTCACTCCTACATCTCCACCTAGAGAGGTCTTCATAGAGTTAATGACGATGGTGCCGACAAGACCAAATCTATACGCAGCTACCAGTGTGGGCAATGTAGATAGCCACATCGTTCAACAGCGGCGGAGGCGTGCTGAGTATAGTATTGCAATGCAAGGTGTTCGTGTGTTGCTCAATGTAATAGGAGAGCGTGGATCGAAGAACGCGTGCACGACGGAGCCGTTCAATCACGCTGCAACTTCGCCGCGCCGCGGGCGGCGTACAAGCCCCGAGTAACGAATGTGCCGCGACAAAAGCAATTGCAAGCAAGGCGAAGGCTCCGCATCAGGGCAATGGCGTGGTGGTATCAGTGCACGCGCAATCATTAGAGCGACAGCCAACAGCGACCGAGAAGAGAGGACCTGGCGCTGAGAGAGGCAGAGCAAGGGCGCGGAGCAACAGAGGATATAATGGTCGACGATCTATGTAGTTCTCCAAAAGCTCGCCACTGGGGGGAGTCGGCAGTGCCAATCCTATTGAATGTGACGTATGGCTGCTCGTGCCGTTGCAAGAAGGTGTGGCAGACGAGGAAACGAGCCGGAGATGGCACGTGCACTGCCAGCATCCGAGCCCGCTGTCCGGCGCGGCGGTCTGGAGCGGCTAGAGCACCGCGCTAAGCGTCGAGTATATATCCCGTGGCTCAGTCCAGCGCGCAGAACGAACACTTGAACATGTGCATCGTACTTCTGTCGACCGCGCACCCGGACTACCCGCTCGTCCTCATCGACAACCGCGACGAGTTCGTCGCCCGCCCTACGAGCCGCGTTGAGTGGTGGGGTCCAGAAAACTCGCCCGATGGCCCAGCCTATATCTTGTCTGCGCGCGACCTGCTGCGGCCAGAACATGGGACGTGGATGGGCATAACTCGTCACGGCCGCTTCGCTGTGCTCACCAACTATCGCGAAGAGGATACGCACGACGCCGAGCACCCTGTCGTCGGCACGCGCTCGCGCGGAAGCATGGTCAAGAACTGGCTGCAGCTGCCTCCCGAGAGCCCAGAGACCGTCGAGGCCTTCATCGCGCGCTTGCTCAGCGAAGACGGTGGCGTCGGGAACGTTGGCGGCTTCAGCCTCATCTGCGGTCAGGCGCGACGTGCAGGGAAGGATTCGGACGCCTCGCGCATCGAGCCACTTGCACTCATTAGCAACCGTGCGGTCGACGTCAGCCATACAGTCTGGCTCGGGGAACACACGGACGAGACGCACGGGCTGTCGAATACCGCTTTCGATCAACCGTGGCCAAAGGTTCTCCGTGGGAAAGAGCTTCTCGCTGATGCTATCAACAACTCCATGTCGACTCACGAGTCCAAGGACGACTTCATTCGCAGACTCTTTGCTATCCTGGATGCAGAAAGCCTTCCTACTCGTGCGGCGGGCGAGTCGTTCGAGCACTACCTCGACAACCTGCAACACAGCATATTCATACCTCCCATCGGGGGCAGGGCAGACTACGAGGAGTATATGAGATCGATCATGCAGCCTACCCCGGTGACAGAGCATCCGCCCGAGGTAAAGGTACAATAATTCCCGTTTACCCTCGTCTTCACGCCGCTGATGAACCTTTGCAAGGTCTCCGAACCAGACATGCTCGGTGTATACGGAACGCAGCGTCAGACCGTCCTCCTCGTGGATAAGCACGGTCACGTAACATACGTGGAACGGCGACTGTACGATGAGAAAGGCCGTGATGTTCCTCGCGGCCGAGGCGACGAGACCGTCGAGTTCGACATCGAGGGATGGTGATCAGTTTCACCTTTCTTGGACCACTCTGCCAGCGCATGTATACTACTAGCTATCCGCCTACTCTAGGCTGTTTGTCGTGACAACGGTAATCAATTCTACATTACATGCTCATTCGTGGTTCCGTTACTACAATCGTGCGTTACGCAGAGATTTTTTCCTTGTCTATCGAGCGCTTCTCGCCGCTCTCTCCACCAAGCTCCACACTCGACGCAGCGTCCTCGTCTTTGTCCTTGTTCCACGGCTCGAAGAGCTCTTCGTCCTCTTCGACCGTTGCTTGCCTCGTCGGTGCGATTTTATTCAGGAAGACGTAGACGATGAAGCTGACACCCAGGCCCGTGAAGAAGGACAATTGGTAGATCCTTTGCGCAGCGATGGGAACTTGCGTCCCGACTGCTCCTGCGAATCCCTGTAGAAATTTCAGATATGCGGTTGTGGAATAGATGCTGGAACGTACGACTATGTTGATGGCGATACCGCACAGATATGCGGCGTATGCGCGCCAATTGATGCCCGCAGTGTAGTAATACCTATAAAGTGACACCGTGAGGGCTATGTCTCTGGTGGGGTAAAACGCGCGCACAATCCATCCCGGTCGACAGTGTAGAGATCGCGGACCTTGACGAGGCCGCGGCTGATCACATAGTACTGAGCAAGCATGCATCCGATGATACTGACATAAGCGGTCAGCTGCAGAACAACGAGACGTCTCCTTTCTCACCTGCTGAGGAAAACGGAGTACGCCGAGAGGTACGTCGCAAAGTTGTTCGAGGAGCTGAGCAACTTCCACGGAAGCATCGCAAACCCGACGGTGGCGGCGATGTACCCGCCGCGGCGGATAGTAATGAAGCGCGGCAAGAGAGCGGTCAAGTCGCACCCAGCAGAGATGCTGTTCGCGGAAATGTTGGTCCCCATCTGCGCGATGATGAAGGCGATCGCGATGAAAGCTACTCCAGCCCGCTAGCAAGGCGTCAGTCGCACCACTAAAGAGTCAATCGCTCGATGTTATGGACGTACTGCGCCGTGTCCCGGGTTGTCAGAAAGCACGCGCTCGAGGAGATCCAGTGGATTCCAGATAGTCTCGTGGTAGATGACGGTCGCGGACGACGCGACAATGATACCCAAGAAGCTGACCATCGCAAATGTAAAGGGTAGTGCGAATAGCTGCGGCCAGATGATAGATGATGGCTTGTCGGCGCGTGAGGCGAAGTCCTGCGCGTTCGTAATGAGGGTCGCCATATCTGCATGGGGGATTGTGTCAGACGTTCAAGGCCCTTGTGAAATATTGAGCGAGCTTACTGGAGATGCAGCTCATCAAAGCATTGACGAAGGCCCATGCGCGTGCACTCCCGTGTATCGTCGCGGGCTGGTGGATGATCGGACCGACGCCACCC
This sequence comes from Exidia glandulosa HHB12029, assembly GCA_001632375.1. Lineage (NCBI taxonomy): Eukaryota > Fungi > Basidiomycota > Agaricomycetes > Auriculariales > Exidiaceae > Exidia > Exidia glandulosa. Next base: position 19,227 of record KV426234.1, on the reverse strand, counting down.
GCCTTGACCACGAACCAGATGAAGAACGCAATGCCCGCAATCGGCGCAACAATCGCCTTGAGAGTGAAAAGATGGCGGATGGTGTGGAGCGGGAAGTAGATGGGGATGAGCGAGGCGAGGCTGAACAGAAAGAAACCCAGGAAATGGCCGGTGTCCGTTTCCGATTTGGGAATGCCGTTGGGGATGCGAGCTGTTGATGGCCAGATGGATTGCAGGAGCAGGTATACACACTGTCCGCCGATCCATGCTTGCACTCCGTACCATACGCACGCCTGTGAAGGATTGAGATCATTGTCGTCCTTAGGACATTCTGAAGCCAACCATTGCTGCGCGGTTGAATGTCGGCCAGAGACCACCGTAAATGCCTGCCATCGGTTAGAGAAATACGAACGAAAATGCTGCTGGACTCACCGAACGTATATCGAATGTTGACCGGAAAGACAAGGTGCAGCTTGGCGCCAGCGTATGCGTTGAGGACGAGGAATACGGCAGCGATAGCATCTGGTGGCGAATATTGAGTCAGTGCGCTCGGAGGACGGTCATCGCGCGTGCCAGCTCACATCCGATCCACACCGCGATCCATGCCTCCCACCACGTCAAGCCCGCGGCTATCATGGACGACGAGATGTACCATGTATTGACCTGCCGCAGTCAGTTGAGACGGTGCGGAACGACAACGGAAGTAGACAGCACGTTGAACGAGTCCGCGAGCCAGAACGTGAGATAGTTCCACCACTTCCACGTCCTTTGGTGCGGCGGGACGGGGAGCAGGTCATCGTTCTGGAGCACTGTGGCAGACACGGTATCGGTTTTCGGGCGCGAATGCGAAATGTCGGCCGAGGGAACATACTGAGCTCGCTCCACGAGAGACCTGGCGCGTGCTGGACCTCGATGGCCTTGACGATCCTCCGCGCGACTTTGGACATGACGATGGACGAGCAAGAAGCAAGCTGGGGCAACCCCACGTCCAATCCATGTCCATATAAAGCGTTTGTGTGGGTTCGGCGCTTTGCTTATCGGTGGCTTCTCCGTTATCTCGACTGACAGCTCGACCCCATGCGGTGTTGCAACCGATATTCTTGCAGCTTGGACGCGTCCAGAGGCAGTGCAGGCATCTCCAAGGATTCGCACTCGAGTTGGACACTCGGAGGGAGCGATGACAAGAACATAGAGACATCGGCCACCGGGCAGACATTTCGGCGATAGGTGTCGCCAAGCGCATAACCTCCGTCACCACCGACAGGGTTTACGGCCACCCGTTACGTAAATGCCTCAGCCCAGAGGAGGTCGGGAATTGAGCCTGACCTGATACATCATGTTGGCACGACCCCAAACTGGGGAAATTTCATGCTGACCGCGGGATCGAGCTTGTCACCTCCATGCGACCGCGATGACGATCGAGATGGTGAGAAGCAAAAGGGCGGACGCGCTTCATACTCCGCTCTCCACGGGAACAACACGCGAAGATTTGAACCCGTCTACGCGTTTCGGGCACGTGTCAGTTCCCGCGAAGCTGCGCTGATCGTGTCGTCACCGCGGACCCGGGGCGACGCTGGCCAACTCCGCCCCACGCCCCTTTTCCTCGTTCTTACACCTTCTCGACGATGAGCCCGTGGGAAGAGGCTCCACCGGCCGTCGACGCCGTGTACGACGCCGACGGATACACGTCGCCTGTCGAGCGCCACAAGAGTCCGCCCCCGCGCCTGCCTCCCGTAGACTCGACGCCCAGTGGTGCAAATGCAGAGCAGGACTATGGATATCACCCTCGTTTCTTTGGTTCTTGATTCTGCTCGCCGCCGGGTACCATACATTCTGAACTTGCTCTCAAGGCTTCTCGAGAACTACGCCACGAAATAACCAACTTACTGCAAGCACCAACGAACCCCTCGCTCAGAATTCCGTGCGTTCTCATGTCAGATGCTTGCCTCTGACACCGTTTTCCGTGCCACATCGCAGGCTTCTTCTCAATCCCCGTATCAAATCGCTGCTAATTATCAACCTCTGCCCGTTCACGAGTCTTTCGCTGCGTATCAATATCAAGTTGCTACATATCACTATCAAGCCCGGCCCTCTGCACCCGTAGGTTATTCCTGCGAACGCCAGGGCAGGAGTGCTAAGCGCAACGTGGGCTGCAGTACCTCGAGAACTATCAATACTCCCAACCTCGTCCTTTGCAGCCCCTGAACTCTCCGCCCCGCGTCTCCGGCTCGAAGGCGTCCTCGTTCGACACTGCAACTTCTACGTCTAAGAAGGTAAACGGTGCACGACATTTCGTCCGGTTATTTGCACTGACTCGGACGCTCTGCATGCGCAGCGACGTCTCGCGCTGGACGATCCCGACGGTCAGCCCGCAGTGAAGAAACGCGCGAGCAGCACGCGCTCGGAAGGCGGCCGAACGCTGCCTGTGCCGACCGCCGTCTGCGCCACCTGCAACAAGTCGTACGTCCTCATCTCGACACATTTCACACGCGCGGCCAAGAGCGGCAAGGTATGCGCAGAGAAACGCAGGTACCGTCGTCTCGTGAACGGCCGGCCATCCGAGGAGACGTATGTGTGGGACCGGAGTGGAGGCTCGGGCTCTGGGACTGGGACGCGATCGTCGGCGAAGAACGATTGATAGAGTTTGAGGTGCTCGTGAGACCCGACCGTGACGACGCATTGTGTACTACTCGCTACTACAGCCTCCCGACCGCTTCAAGCTTCAAGTCCCACCTAATAATTGTGGGCATGTATTACTAGCATGCTTAACGTATCTCCCTTTTGACTAATAGCGATCGATGTCTGCAGAAATTGGCGCCTCTGCTGAATTTCTTGAATTACAGTCAAGCACCGGTCCTTGCACCAGCACCACTCCTTGCACCACCTGTATTCTCCCAATGTGAGAGGTCTGTAGGACTTGAAAAATATTTAGAATTACTTCTGTATCGGTTTGAGCTACGAACGGCGGCCCTGCGGTGTTGCACGGTCGGGTACTTACCGATCGTGTGCAGATTGCCTCCGAAACGGTGCAGGCGACGTCCAGAGCGATCTACTCAATGTGAGAGCTTCCCGTCCGTACAGAGAAAGGAGAATGGGTCAATATGCATACCGGAGCACTTAGGAAGCCCTGGAGTCCTCTCAAATTATGTCAGGAGTACATTATTTCCTCGTGGTGCAAGGAGTGGTGCGCGGAATTTGCCTCCGAGATTTTGATTTGCTTGTAACTAGCTCAATTCTTCTGCATACTCTTTGCGGCTTGGAAGTACACTTATTTACACTTATATTATGGCCCATACCAAGTGACGCACGAAGGGAAGGTCTGTACCGCTTACAGGACAGTTTTCAATTTAGCCGGTGCAAGGACCGGTGCTTGACTGTAAACCGCATCCAGATAATGCGACAAGTCGAGAGCGTCGGGTCTCAATAACTTAGGAATGAAAGTGCGTGGGACGCTGATGCAATATATAAAAAAGAACTGTCCCTCGTGTAAAGGCGTCAAATCCTAAGAAAGCCACGTGTGCTGGCAGCTGAAACTCCGAATGAGGTCGTTCCAATTTCCTTCGTACCCAAACTGTTTCTTATGGTTATTCCACCCCGCACTCGAGCCATCTGCGAGGCCGGGTGCGAACTCCGGACCGAACCTGTATAGAAAGAACATGGTGTCAGTGTGCAGTGCGAGGTACAGTGTCAGAATGCTTGACGCACTTGGAGCCGGCACAGTTCGTGTCCAGGTATGCCCAACACTGAAGTATCAGAGGTCAGCAACAAATCACGATGACTAACTTCCGAAGAGAAGACGCACCGCGAGACCCGAGTCAGGTCCGAACGAGCTGATTTGCAGGTCGAAGTCCTTGAGAGATGGCACATCCAGCGAGATACATGTCACATTGGCTGCATCCGGGAAGTAGTCTGTGGATTCTAACCTCAGCGCGTCGTCACCTTGTCACTAGTACGGATACCGCTCACGCGATTTGCCTCCCTGTAGATTGTATGTAAGCTCATGGATGCGTGAGAGCAACCCTCGTACCCAGTTGTAGTCGGTTGTCACGTAAACGCCGGGCGTGCGGGTCTAGAGTATCTTGCGCATGAGTCGGGAACATGGCCCTCAGGGCTGAGACGTACGTCGACGATAGGAGAGCTGCTAGCGAGTGAAGCACCGAGGACCACAAGAGCAAGAGCAGGGCTGAAGATCATAATACTAGGTGGGGAGTAGAAATCAGGTCAAAGGGGAGAAAGAATAGCGAGCAAACGAGGACAAGAGACCGGTTTTTGTACCCAGGAGCATTTATACGATGGCCGAACCGGAGAGATCACGAAGCACCGTATACACTCCGGACTTCGAGTGTCCCTCCGGATCTGTAAGGGTTCGCGCACTGGCCATCCGTTTATGTGAGATGCCCAGTATCGGCGACCACAGGTTGCGCATCACAAAGAGCCCATCAACAACACCGTCACACTCCCTGTCGCACTAGTGACTTAGCGGCAAGCTGTGCAGACATTGATGACGAGGAGGCGTAGGGACGGCCAGGACGCATTAGCCCCGGCCCGGGGCCAATGCGGCAACTTGCGCATCTCATTTTCGGACCATCACAGTGGCATCAGCATGGCTTTGACTTTGGATCCCAGTTTACGGGACGCAGACGTGACATACAGCATCGACCCTGCGCTGACGGGCAATGCTGTATTAACTTTGGATCCTGCGTCTCGATTACCACCCGAACTCGTGACGAGTGTGCTTGACTACCTTGGGCAACCAGAAGTTCTGCGCGCTGCGCGTATCTCGCCCCGTTGGCGCGCGATCGCCACCCGTCACCGGTCATTCTACGCCCATCTTGTGCTCGACGACTACGCACAGGCTTCACACTTTGACGCATTCTGCTCCGACGTCGCGTATGTGGTCGAGCGTAATGTGCACATAGGCCTACATGTGGTGCTCGACAGCGTAAATCGCATATACCCGAAGACTTGGGACGACGGGGCCGTCCAAGTCGCACGTTCGCTTCTCCAGGCGTGTCCGTTCATCGTTCGTTTCAAACTATTCATAGACTGCTTAGGGCGTCTTGCGGACGCTCTAGACGACTTGCTGCAGCAGCCATTTCCAATGCTCAAGGAACTCACGCTTATGCGCCGCAGCAACGACTGGCACGACCAGCTTTTGCTCCCCGCAAGCTTCCTCAGCGGGCATACGTCGAGACTGAGCAAGCTAGCGCTCCGTGGTTACTGTTTCCCGCCGTCAAGTGCGGGCGTGGCATATAGCTTCCCTCGTCTCAGAACACTAGCACTCGACGACTCTCGCTGTGCTCTTTCGGACGTTGCGGCGAGATTTCCTGACTTGGCGGAGCTCTCCTGTTCGGGCACGGAGTTCATTCCTACAGACTCCGTGGGCTTTCACAGACTGTTCCCGCGGTTGAAACACCTGGACGTCCAGCCGTGCCCTATCTCTCCGCTGCCGTGGACAAATACGGAGCAGACTGCGCGGATCGCGTCCCTTAGTGTCCAACTCCGCGTTCAAACACATCCGCACACCGAGTTCGAAGAATCACCACTGCCGTTCGTTCGATGCATCCAAGCCCCCGCGCGGCTGGAATTCTTCCAGTCGGGCTCCGCCCAGTCGGCGGGGGCCAAGCCAAAAATGCACATCTGCATTAAAGGCGGCGGTTTCACACGGACCTTTGTTCACGAGCGGGTGACAAACAATTCGCCTCCCATAAAAGGACTTGTCGCCCACCTTGGGGAGCGCATCACCCACATATGCATCAACTGGCAGTGTCTGAACTACTTTGCTCTATCGACTTGGCCACACGGACCCGCGTTGCGCGCCGTGCGTCGGATGGAAGTGGACCTGACGGACATTGCCCGCGGCAACGACCATCTGTTCAACTATGACATGCATCGCCGTCATGCTACTACTACTGATGCCGAACTCGATGAGTTCGACATGCACGTTGAGCACCTTGGAGTCCCTGTGCCCCAGAATCCTTACGAAACGACTTTGATCGAGTTTGTTCTCTCGTCGCGAACGGAAGGTCCAATCTGGTTTCCTGCGCATAGGTTGCTCGGGCTCGCGCGGCAGTTGGGGTTACATCTTGTGCAGCAGATGACCCTCGTTTTGGCGCATGGAATTGTGATCGAGCCAGAGGATGTGGAGTTGTTGCTCCTGGTGTTCGTCGACGTGCAATACGGTTGCACTTGCACCGACTGTGAGTGACGGCTCTCTGTGTCTGTTCATGGGCTCACATATCAACTTCAGGTATCAACAGGTAGCCGTCTACTTGAGGCTCATCCGCACTTGTAGCGGTCAGATGAGGACCATTTCTTGGTGTTCTGCTTCCATTTGGCACCACTTCTTCCCGATGTATGCTCGACGCCGATTATCGCAGGTCTGACCCTTTGCGCGACGAGGATGATGAATCCATGCTTTAAGTTCTCCCACAGTGATTGGGGTTTAGTCCGCGTGTCCGCGTCTCTAGCTCGTCTTTGTCTTCGCCTTGACAGTAAAGTCGTGTTTTCGGGTCGATATCCTGCAGCATTATGACGTCCAGCAGTGTCCGTCTCACGGCGAACAGACTAATGTCCAAGTTCCGAGGAGCCTGAGCTGTCACGAAGCTGTACCGGTCCATCTAGATAGCCAAGAGCAGAACAATGTGACGATTCCAAAGAAGAAGCGGATTCGGCCGATACGCGCCCGGAGTGGCGGAGCGGACTCGACGCGTGCAGACTGTAGCATGCTTCTCGTCCGCCGTCTGCCTCTTCACTTTAAGCACGCAGCCCGTCCACGCACATCCACACCGCGCCTCGCATTACGAGCCATGTCGTCCCTCAACGTCGTCGTTTCGCCTGGTAGGCTGCCTGCAACCTCGAGGTCTTGTCGCTCACAACGGTTTCGCTAGACGCGCCCGCCGCAATTGGCCCCTATTCGCAAGGCACGCGCCGTTCAGCATCGAAGTAGATCGACTGACCCGTACACCAGCCATTAAAGCCAACGGGCTCATCTTCGTCTCTGGCTGCCTCGCGATCGACCCAGCAACCAAGGAGCTCGTGCCCGGAGACGTCGTCGCGCAGGTCAAGCAGGCGCTCAAGAACCTCAAGGCCGTCGTAGAGGCCAGCGGCAGCTCCGTCGACAAGATCGCTAAAACCACAGTGCGTTCACTTATAGGACCGTGCATGTTCAGCCAGGCTGAAGTCGTTCCAGGTGTTCGTCAAGGACATGAACGACTTCGGCGCTATCAACGGTGTCTATGCCGAGTTCTTCGGCGACCACAAACCCGCGCGGTCCCTCGTAGAGGTAGCACGTCTGCCCAAGGACGCGCTCTTCGAGATTGAGGCAATAGTCCTTGCCTAAAGGAGGCGAGCCCCGAAGTGTAGCATCCCGTTGTAACAGTACCCCTACTTGAAAGCAAGCACACAGCGGCGCGGTGGATACATATGAAGCATTCTTCAGAGCAGTGATTATGTCGCGACCGTCGCGGACGGGGGATCCTGATCCATAGGCTCCGCGGACTCCGATTTGAGAGGCTCGGGCGCAGCGGCCGTTGTCTCCTCCTGCTTGCTCTCCGCCGTATCTTCCTCCATCTTGACGTCCGCTTCCACGCCGGGCGACGTCTCCGTCTTGCTGTCGCGTCCCCTGGAGTTCGCACGCTGCTTCTCCCATGCCCTTTCGTCCGCGTCCACAGCATCGGACAGCAGCGGAAGGTAGTTCGGGTCGTTGACCTTGACCGGCGGCTTGCTGTCCTTTTCCTTCTCCTTGCCCGCCGCGTCCTTGTCCTTGTCTTTCGACATATCGCCGAGCACGTGCAGGTGGTTCGTGCGCGCGATGCGCAGAGCGAGCCAGGTCGTCTTGACGCGTTCCTACGCACCATGAGTAAAAGCGACGAGAGAGCAATAGCAGCCTTGCGCACCTCTTCCTGTGACTTGATCACCGGATCCACAATCTTCGGACGGGGCGGAGGGGGCTTCGGTTTCGCGGCCTCGTCTCCAGATGTCGCCGCTGGTGGAGGCGCGACCTTCTGCTGATTACGCGCGGCCATCATCTCCCGCTGCGCGATCCGCTTGTTGATATTGCTAATTGTACGCGCAAAGTGTTTCAAGGTCCCAACGCTATGGATGCTGTGTCTATCGCGAGTGCGGGGTATGCGGCGGGGGGAGCTTTTTCTGGGTGTGCGTCTCTGTGGCGCTCTCTATCTTGTTGTCGGGTGTCTCCCATCTTTGTGTGAGCCGCGCTGTGGTGTGTCTCCTGTGGGGGGGGGGGGGGTTTTCGCGGCTTTTTCGGCTTTTTCTGCGCGGCGTTTTTGTACGCGGGGGGGGGCGGGGGGGTGTGTCGTGCGGGGGGCCTCTTGTTTTTTTCTTTTTTCTCTATCGCAGTGTTATTCTGAGTTTTGCTCTCAAGGTGTGGGTGTTGAGGGCATACCCAGTTATTCTCGCGGGTAAGTATGCCCATGATAACGTCGGTGTACGCCCGGCCGCCAGGTGCAATGGCCTTGAGCTCCTCCACGATCTTCCGCCACTTGTCTCTCACCCACGTCATTCCCTCCTCGCTCAACGTAAATCCACCGAGTTGCAAGTTAGCGCTGAGCTTCTTGTTCTCCGCCTGCTTCTTGACGTCGAAGTTCATGAGATGTTGGAGGAGGATGAGGAGCTGGAACAGGAACTGGCGGCGGAACTGCGGGTCCATAATCTATGCACGAGTAGTTAGTAATATGAGGGCGGAGGATGGGCGAAACGTACCTCGAGCTCGAGCAGCTCTGGTGATGTGAGGAACTTGGCGAAGAAGTACTCCTTCTTGCGGTTGGCGTCGTCTTTGTCCGGAACGTCCTCCCGTTTACGCTTCGTCCCAGCCGCCACGGCCGCGGAGGTGCCATTGAGCGCTTTACTGCCCATGAGTGCGCGTTCACGGCTGGTAGCCTCGGAAAGTTGGGGCAGGACGGCGTCGACGGCCGCTTGGAAAGCAGGAAAGGTTTCTGGCAGGCTGAACTTCTGAGGACGAGTGAACGGGGTCTGGAACGACCAGAACTCGCGGAAGAACTCTGAAGGAGCACGGCAAGCATGAATACTTGGAAGCAGCGTACGATCGAGACAGAGAACGAACCTTCCTTCCGCTCCTCCACTTGGCGCGCTTCGGGCGAGAGTTCCTCCAGCGGTGTCGTCCGGGGAGGCTTTGGGACGGGATCCCACTCTGGACCGTAGTCGCCTCGTAAATTGACACCAGACCGTTCTCCGAGTTCGAATACGGAGGATAGAAAGAGGAGGATGCGCCCGCAGAAGGTCGTAGTCTTGCCGGTCTTGGACAGACGACTGAGCAGCTCGTTCAGCGTGCGCAGAAGCGCGAGCCCCTTGCTCTTCCTTGGATCGAGGTTCTAGGACCATGTGAGCGAAGAAAGCGCGGTGGCCACGGGACGCGAACGCACGACGGTGAGTCTTGCGGCACGCGCCTCGATCCAGGAGAATATGTGGGAGCAGGTCTCGACGGTCTGCACTCTGAGCAGGTCCTCCAGCGCGGCCCATATCACGACGTCGTCGCACACGCCGTGCTCGGTCGCTGTGAGTATAAAGTCGAGCATATTGCACAACGCGTTGTAATACGCGCTGGCATTGCGCTGGACCGCGTCGCCCTCGTTCGCCTGGCCATAGATGAGCGTTCTAGCTCTTAGAGACACAGATATAGACGCACTGCAACCTCTACGAGCTCGTGTCGCAGAAATATCTCCCAGTGCGTCGCGGAAGTGTCTGGGCATGCTGCTATGGCCGCCTTGACCTGCGCGTCGATTGCAGCCCCGTCCAGCCGCCGATGTTGGATAGTGGAGACGAATGGCTGGGTGTGTTGGTGCAGCCGGACGATATGATCTATGTGCAGGTCCAACAGCGACATGGCGGCGCGGGTTCAAGCGACTCTCGGGACGGACTTCCGGAGTCCGGCCGTCAGCGCTCCTCGCCTTTCTTCCGTCACCATGCCCCTCGCCGCACGACATCTACGTACGGCTGCCCGCACTACGCTCTGTGCAGGCAAAATTCTGTCTGCCGGGGGTGTTCCGCTACTAACGCACGAAATTTCTTACCATTTTAGAAATCTTGCCCACGCCTCAATTTGTGCATCGACGTAGGACTACTGTGCCTGAACTGCACCGTGCCTGCGTGGTCTTAAACGCGCATCGCGTTTAAAAACGCGGTAGCTGTCTCGCTTGGGCTCCAGGGCCATTTCTTCTGGGTTCTCTGCGTATCTGTTTGGACTTGTAGAGTGCTAGCTGATGAACCATCTTGCACTCATGGGGCCCCTTCTTTGTGGCCGTCAGACTCGGTTGTGTGCACCGTTTGCACCGCGGGCTTCGAACAGGCGACACAAAGACAACAGCCGTCGATGCTGTACTTTCCGGGCCTCTAGAACCACAAAGCAGAGGCTGGTCTTGTGCTCGTTGGCTGATCTCACCTCTTCCTTGGTGAAGATTCGCGAGCATGTGTTTATGTCGGTCCTTTCTATCCACGACCAGTGTAGCTGGAATCTTATTAATACCGCCGTCGATGCATTTCAAAAAGGACTATCCCTGCTTTTTTTCGACTTTGAGCTTAGTTGTCTTCGGACGTGATACCCTTGCTCGCCTATGCTCTAGAAAGCCATTCCTGTCCGAGCTCGGAAAAAGAAGCCAGCTCCCGAGGGCCGTAGACGCGTATACGGCCTCCAGGATACCGGGCGCGCGGCTGGCCAAATTGAAAGGTCAACGACCCTGCCGAGGTGCCTCTTTCGGAGACGAGATCCGGGCTCTACTCCGACTCGTTCCCTTGCGACCCTGGCCAGAGTCGTGCTGGTATGTTTCGATGAGCCACTACAGCCCAACACGCATCGTCAGAAATATAACCGCTGACGCGTGCTATGCAGTATACGATGCAGATCGTTGAGCTGTGTCTGCGGTGCTATGTCTACTGTCGACGTCTACATCTCGTCCGGGACCTGCGTCTCACTTTGAACGCGAAAGAGGTGTTTGCGCTGCCGTGATGCGCCGAACCACAGCACGCGGTGTCGGGCAATGATGCAAGATCTGGGTTGGTTATCCCTCAGCCGGTGCCTCGGAGGCCGACGAAACGCGTCCCTGGCCCATAGTTGTGCCACACGAGTCAGAACCTCCCCGATGGCCCCGGAGTCAAGAAACACTGATGCGTATCGATACCGTGTGTGGGAACGTTCACATGACTGGCGGACTGGAGGAGCTTTGCCAATGGTGGTGGAGTAAGGTACAATCGCAGAGTCGCGAGCACGGCCGCCGGTAATGCAGCTTCCGGCAGGGAAACGCGAAGTACATGCCAGTCTGTCATCAATGCCCAGCGCTACGCCCGCGAATGCATCAGTCGTCCAGACCTCACGCTATCAGGAGAGCACCATTCTGTTCGCGCTTGGGGCTGCGGTGTACTGCTCCAGCGAGGCACGAAACGACGACGTCTTCTGTCAGTCGTGTCTCCTTCTGGCGCACGCACAGCCAACTAGCAGTACTGTAGCCTATCAGACCTATATCGACTAATTGGGAGAATTGCCTGCGACTTGCTCACGTGTCGGACTCGACTCCAAGTTGTGTCTCACGACCGTCCGTGCCTGTACTACGTTGCTTGACCAATCCATTGGACATGGACGTCATGCCACCGTAAAGCCGGTTATATATGTGGTTTCCTTTCACCAACAGTTGTGATTTGTGATTTCTGCGTCTGTAGGGCCCCCTGAGTGTTGATAACATGTATGCAGTGGCAACCCCGCGTTGTTGATGTGATTAGAGTGGGGAACTGTAACCGGCAGCTTGCGTGACAAACACACATTCGCCACGTGCCACACTCTAAGAGAAGCAATGGCCAGTTGTTGCACAAGCGCCTTTGCGTAGTTTTACATGACAGCTGTACCCCATTTGCGTTTGTGAGGGTTCGAGGGCGTATCGGAATGAGCCGCTGTAGCAATGATTCCGCGGCGTCACCGTGACAACGTTGTGTCGAACAACAAAGGCAGGCTTTTCCACAGGCGCGGAGGATCTGCTCAGGCACCTCGATGCTCTGTCTGACTTCGTTCCCCAATGAAGGTATTTGTCTTGATGCGAATAACGTGCCGGAGGATCCGGCAACGACTTGGGCACGCAGATGACCTGGCAGTCTCCAACATCCGATACTCGTCGACCCCTTGCTCACAAATGTACACACTCAGCACAGTAATACTATGGTCTTACTGTAATCGCAACAGAGGCGCACAACGTGATCGCGTCGCTCGAACCCTCAAATCGCCGTGTCGGAAGCCGTATCTGACGCTCAAGTCCATGGTCCCCGCTGTCATTACTGAGACATCCACGTCACTATCAGAAGTGTGGAGAACAGCGGGGATGGGGTGGGAGGGACCTGGTGTACTGCGCCTATCGAGATGAAGTGACGAAATCGAGACCAAAGTATCTCCACCAGCGGCAGAACGGCGCTCGGAGCACTGAAGCAACTGACATCTGTCTGAGCTGAGAGCTCAGTTCTCACTGCCTACATGCGGCCCCGAGAGAGGTCACGCTATCCTGCGAAACATATAAAATGAACATGTTCGGCACCACATAGTTCTTTAACCCACTCCTCGAAGACGTACTCCAGATCAAGAATGGCCACTCTTACTACCTGTGCGCTGCCTACTCATTTGATTGCTTTACTCATCGACGAATTGACAGCCGGCACGGATAACGTGGGCTGCGTTCAGAGACTCAACAACTACTATCAAGACAAACGCATCGATGTCACCAAAATCAAGTACGTGGTGACGTCCAACGCAAACGACTCGGCGCACACAGCGACGCTTACCCGTGAGTGAATGGTTTCACGGGGTTTAGTCACCAGCGCTCACATGTTCGTCGATTCAGTTGAGAATTACAACCCAGTGAAGACATACACTGGCAACGGCGCGAGCAAGAGGGCCGCTAGGGAGGAGGCCGCAAAGAAGGCACTCACCGCTTTGGGGGTGTCTACGACTTCGACCTAAGGAGCCGACGTTGCAAAGAGCGTGATCATGGGGGTCGTTATGTCTTCGTGTCTGTTGCATGTCCACATGGTTGTAAAGACAAGAAGCACCGGTAGACGCGCTTACGTTCTCATGCTCTAGAGGGAGCATCACTCAGGATGTTCCAAGAAACGTGATTATCCGAGTCCTCTCCTATCATTCGCCGCAACGAGCTGCACACGACAGATCGCACGGAACCGCTGTTCCAGTGAACAAGAGTTTGAGCAATGCTAAGAGTGCATTGATGTGATCATCGCCAGTTGCAGGGGGCAGCATGTCGCACATATGGGGCAACGCGGTCTGGAGACGCATGGCCGAGATCCGAGCGCCCGGCGCTCACGCGCTGACGGTTTCCTGCTGTCAGACCCGTCGCGTGCAGGGCTGCAACACGTGCAGAGAGGCAAATATTTCCTATTCCATTATTACAGTACCTCCGCGCAAACACTAAGCCGACAAACAGTGCATCGAAACGAGCGAACACGCAAACAGGAAGCTACGCACACAGTGGACTCTAGCCCCCATCCTCGCCTACACAGGATAGATGATCTCCCCGGCCCCTCCGCCAAGCGCGCGCGTGCCCGTTATCCCCACACAGGCGGTGGCGGCCCTCTGTCTTTATCCTTATCTTTCCCACGTGCAAGGACACGCAGACCGCCTGACAAGCTCATCTTCCGTCCCGGCGACTTTGCTTGGGGTTTTGGCGGCGACGCGCCAATATCCGGTACACCGAACTGGTCCCCACTTAGCGGTAACGGTGGAGGTGGAGGCGGCGTCGTTACAAAGTCACTCGGCGGCGGGCTGAAGGCGGTACTGGAGAGACGGCCGCGAACGCGCTTGCTCGTCGATTCTGAGTCCGACAACGCTGCGGCCGAGGCAGACGAGGACGACGACTGCGTAACGCTCTCGACGATCTTCCTGAAACCGTTCTTGGCCGAGTTCTTTCGCGTGCGGACGAGTTCCGTTAACGGTGGAGGTGGGCTCAATGGTGGCGGGGGGTGGGGCGGAGACCCATACCCGGCGGAGGTTGGTCTGGATGATGGTGCGTGTGATGACGGAGGTCGGGACGTCGGTCTACTTGTTGAGGTCCCCAGTGTGCTGAACGAGCCCGCAGGATGGTGAGAGCTGCTGAAGAGCGAATGCCCCGCGCCAGTTCCAGTCCCCGTGCCCGTGCCCGAGCCTATCGTGTCCAGGCTCCCGCGTCGCACGTCTGCGCTCGGTCGGCGATGGAAAGCAGACGGCGGCGTCGCGAACGGCACGTCTTGACTGTCCCGCGGCACAGCGAAGGACGCCATAGGTAGGTTCGGGGAAGGGGGGACGGGGATTGCCGCCGAGGCGCCGGCCTCCGAGTCTGACGCGAAGGTCGCGTGCGTGGGCGTGCGTGGTGGTAACGCCGGCGCGTCAGAGGCCGAGGCTGACTCGTGGCGCTTGCGCGATTTGTCGCGCATACTGCGCTTGTACCACGGCTTCCCGCTACCCTTCTCGTCCCTCGGCTGTTCATCGCCGCTCGTCGCTTGATGGTGCTGTGCTTCGCCATTCCCAAGCTGGGGAGTGGTCGACGTCGCCTTGTAGCTCGCCTTTCTACGGGGCCACAAACCTGGAGATTTTGTCGCCGATTCTGCAGGTGTCACTGTCGCCGATGACCGCGCCGATAAACTCGGTGGATCGGGTACAGGTGGCGATCCAGGAATGTCCAGTCTTGGCTTCGTCGGCTTCTCGGTCGTACTCGGTGCATCCGCCTGCGGGGACACAGGCGGCGTCGGGTCTGTCGGTGGGAGGACGCTGACCTTCACCTCGGGACTCTCGGTGAGCGCGTGGCCGTTCACCGGGGGTATGACAGGCGAAGAAACGGGTAGCAGGGCATCCTTGGGCGATAGTCCCAGCCGTGCGCGATCAAGGTCGACGGCCTGGTAGAACAGCACGTAACCGGATCCACTGTTGCTCTCCCCAAAGTATTTCGATATGTCGCTCTCCTTTATCGGCTCAACGGTGTTGTCGTCGAACTGCAGCCACGTCCCGCGTGACTTGATTATGGATATGTAGTGCCCGTGGTGTGGGCCTCTGTGTTTGAGAGGTGAGATATGTGAGCATGTAGAGGAAAAGATCTACGCACGCGCCGATGTGAACGACTATCGCGAAGAGCTCGTATAACCGGTCCGGGTCTTCGGCGTCGTCCACAGTGTTGAACAGCCGTAACTCGAATGGGAACGCCACGCGATACGCAAGCTTGACGTACTTGCCCGAATCTTCCTGTTTGAAGCGCTTCAAATGCAGCGCCAGGACATTCGGAAGCTTCTTGATCTTCATCCTATTGCCACAGCCGTCAGTTGCGCACTCGGGCGCGGACCCCTGACTGGCCAAAGACGTACCGCTTCTCGGCCTCCTGCAGGCCGCAACATGCATCGCAGAAGAACTTGTTGCGCTGACAGAGCGTCTCGGACGCGCTGAAGGAGCGGAGACAGGCGGTGACGCTGGAGTTCTGCTCGATGTCGATGGAGAGGTCAAGGAAGGACTCGTCCCTGCTCGACACATTCTCGCACGTTAGGCAACGCGTCTCGCTCGTGAGTACGCCCTCGAACAACGTGTGCACGAATGTCTTGGCGTGACTGCCGGCGGATGACGCGGACGACGTGATGGAGCGTGACACTACGTCCGTGTCAGCAACAGCAGCGGCAGCTTTCATCGAGTAAGTGGTACATACAGTCCTCGCGCGACTGTTCGCGTTCAATGGACTCGATGTCCTCAACTATCTTGTTGAGCAGGAAGTTCATGAACTCGTGCGCATCCTGGTGCTGCTGCGGGCTGTAGAAGATCTCGTTCTCCTTGCGGACCTTCTGTACGAACGCGAGCGGCGACACAGTCCCTTTGTCTTCAGGGTTGTACGCGATGTAGAGGAACAGAGCGCGCAGGGCGGAGAAGAGCGTCGGCGGCGCGGAAGGAATGCCCGGCGTGTCCGCTGTCGCTGCTGTCGCCGCAGCTGCTGCGGGCGTTGTGCGGAGGTCTGCTGACGAGGCGGGACGTTTCGTGCCGCGTGAGCTGGTCGACTTGGTGACTGGCACGGGTGTAGGGGAGCTGGGCGCCGGTGTGGGCGGCTGGGCCTGCTGGAGCTGTGCATGGAGCCAGGCGACTGCATTTGGCGGGTACGAGGGGTCTCGCGAGGCGAGGACAAACTCCCTGAACGGGGCGCAGTAGTAGAGCGACTGGAGGATGGAGTTGGCATAGCTGGGCGACACGGCGAGGTGAGCGGGATGCCAGCGCGGGCGAGCGAGATTGCTTACCACGTATTACCGAACTATGAAATCGCAGATTTAGCAGGTATCACGGGTTAGGCAGAGTATGCGTACGTTCTCGAGACCAAACCGCTTCAGGTCGGCCGGCAGAGGGACGCGCGGGAGCGGCGTCGACGGTCCAGCGGTCGGGTTGCTCGAGCCAGAGCCGCCGACCTTCCATTTGCCCAGGAAAGACATGCAAGCGCGGCAAACGCGGGCTGGGCAACGGCGACGAGGAGCGAGCTGGACGAGACCGCGAGCGTGGAGGGATTAACGGAGGTGGCGCGGGCCGTAGAGTGGTAAAGAACACAGGGTCACCGCCGGAATACAAGTTCGTATGTCCGTGTCCAACTCCGCTTATTCGTTTCTTGACTCTGACCACTGCTAAACTCTTTCCATCCTCCTCGCACTCTGTCTTATCCACAATCTCCAGGCTCTCCCTTCAACCTTCTCACGACCTCTAAACATCCGGGCGGGTCATGTTCCTGTCCGCATGGTCACCCCGCCGAGGTTGCATCAGCTGCGAGGTCAATCCAGGCTCCCAGGACGCACAGCCAAGGAGAGGTCCCGCGAACCTTGCGTCCGGGATGTAGTCGCCTATCTTGCGCATTGTAGCCAACCGGTCGCTCGTCGCTCGTGCTTCAGAAGTCGGTCTGGAGAACTTCCAGGCACACGTTGTGCGGATCCTCCGGATCCGACCCCGGATCGAACGTGCCTGACGTGCAAAACTGGTCCCCGGCTGTTTGCTGCTCTAACATGGACACACGCAACCAGCGTAGTCGCCATTCTCGGGATTTTGCCTATCAATGGTCCGAACATCCACTTTGCGTTTTTTCACCGGCAGTCCCCCTACGAAATTCTCGTCGCGCACGCTGGATCTGCACAAGTTCGAGCCACGAAGTCTCGGAAGCATTCGCATATACAAACCGTCGGTAAACGTCTGTTCCACTCGGGGTTGTTGGCTCCCATCGCCGTGCTGGAGCAGGCGCGGGGCTTCGCTGATCATGAGTGCAAGAGTCTACGGTTGCACTCCGTGCAGATCCAGCGCCGCGCACTTGTAGGCAGCTGTTATGCTGGCAACAGTAAAGAATGTGCGACCATTAGACAGGAAACGCCGGGTATCCGCAGTAAAGGATGTAAGTTACTAGTATGCCATTCTCCGACATCATCGTCTTTCAGGATGGGAACAAGACTCCGGGACTTTCGAACCGATGCATTCCATGTGTCGCTGCTTGCGAAGACGCAGCAAGTTTCTGAGGCTTGAGGTCATCACGGATTGCCAGTGGTCTCTACGTCGGACGGTCCGCGAGAAGGCGCAGGGCATTCCTTTTTAGCAGCTCAACGAGGCCGAGCGTCACCAACCTTGACAAGCCGACTTCCTCTATGTTCGAGGAGATGTGGAGCTTGGAAGAGCAGGCGGCCATGTCCAGAGGCGCGATTGGATGGATGCAGGAACTGAAAGCGACAACCCAAGAAGCCCTCGAAGTCCTGAGTGTCTCCAAAGAGTAAACCATGGCCGAGGTGTGCTGCACAGGCTAACCGGGACAAAAAGTCACAGGTTGACCGGGCCAAAAAGTCCCTGGTGATCAGGTTGCAAGACGCTACATACAGTAGCAGGGCGCGCGGGATGAGCGAGAGAGGGATCGACCAGAGGCGGTGTCGTCTCCGGTGTCACTCAGCTGTGGTCTAGTGTGGTCTTTAGACCCATGGCTACTGAGCGGGTTGTAACAGTCCTCTTTGGTCAGATAGCAGCTTGCGCATTTCCTGGTCACGCGCCAACAATATTCTGAGATGCGTGATCCCGTCAAGGTCGCTGCACCTGGATATTTCGAGGAGAGCCTGGTGAGCTCTGAGCTTAGTAGGCATCCGGTCGTGCGCTTGTGGGACGTTCCCGGAGTTGTGCGGTCCCGTCGAAGCAAAGAAGCGCTCGCGCGGACTTGAAGTTTCCCGACACTTTCCCTCTTCCCGCCCGCCGTCACCCGCGTCCCCGCCGCCGCCGCTGCCGCCGACAACGGCCACCATGGTCGACGCTGTGCCACCACCAGAGCTCACGACGCTCTTCTGCAGGGCGCTGTACGACTACAACTCACCAGACGCAAACTCGCTTTCGTTCAGACAAGGCGAAATCATAGAGGTCCTGACCCAGCTCGGCTCAGGGTGGTGGGATGGCATAGTCCGTGGAGAGCGAGGGTATGCGCGACTTGGCTGCTAGCGCCTCGGGTTTGCTCACTGGCCCTCTAGATGGTTCCCGAGCAACTTCACAGAGCCCATCACGGAGCAGGAGGCGCTCGACGAGTTCACCCGCCAGGCCCCTGGCGCCGCGGAGGGCCAGAACGACCTCGCGACCGCGCGCGAGACGTTTGACGAGCTGGCGCGCGGCTCGATGCCGCACGAGGACCGTGCGAACGACTTCTGGATGCCCCAGGTCACTGCGGACGGCCAGGTGCGCTTATCGACCTGCGCGCGCGGCGACGACTGACTCGTCGTCTCCCAGATCTACTACCTCAATACTCAGACGGGCGAGCGTGCACAAGACCTGCCCGTGGAGCCCGAGACCGACGACTCGAGCGGATATTACCCAACGGACTCGGACGGCTCGCGCAACTCGTCCCGCGACGGCGCAGGAGCCGCCGCCTTCGGCATCCCCGGTGGCAGAGCGGGCACACCTGAGCCATGGCGCAAACGGCTTGCAGACGACGGCCGCTCTTATTATTATCTCAACGAGCACACCGGCGAGATCACATGGACGCGTCCGGTCGACACGCCAGCAACTTCCGTTTCGGACGACGGCGAAGGGAAGCGATACTCGGTCTACTCGGACTCGTCTGACGTTTATCCTGGTCGTCTCTCTGGTGAACCCCTGGCGGTTGCTGCCGCGCTGGCTGATTCCAAGGCGCGCGCCGCGCTCGACGAAGCGCCCGGGCCGAACCTCACCGAGTGCGTCGCAGCCGTGCGCGCCGCGCTTCTTGAAGTTGCGCGTGTCGTCGACTC
>KV426233.1:70734-81508 GCA_001632375.1 Exidia glandulosa HHB12029 | reverse complement strand
TTATAAGGGAGATGGTCCGAGGTATCGCGCTACGGGGACCCTTGATGAAGTGGTAATGCACTGCTAAGTTATGTTTAACCAGGGGCAGCAACTCCTGACATATTCTCAGGCTGACTGAGGTGCAAGCAATACGCAAGACGGTCCAAGTTCTGCTGTGCCTCATAGTTAGCGCCAGCAGGAAATGCAGGTTGCGATACCGATTCAAGGATCCCACAGGGTCATTCCAAACGACAACACAATGTCCGTCGCACCGTGCAGAGCTTCGGCTCCACATAGCAGCATTTGGCAGGGGTGGCCATGACGATAGTGCAAGGACACATGAAGCGGTTTGTTGCCTGCGGAAGCAGGGTAAGGGCAGCTGCAAAGTCCTGCCATAGTACGCCGGGACCGACTGCCAAATGCGTGTGCAATCCGAGTACAGGACGCAGACCAGCTCCTGCAGAGTAAGACCACTGATGTTGTTGCGACCGATTCCCGCGCGAAGAGAAGAGAGAAGAGAGCACCGCGCGTACGTGACATTATTGCTTGGACATGAAGTTCTGCTCCTTTATCCGTTTACGATTCTCGATCCGCATACGCATCTTCTCGCCCTTCCCACCAGGCCCATCGTCCGGAATCGGCTTCGCCGACGTAATCGTCCAGAGCCACGGCGGGTACTCCTCGTCCGGCAGCGCGAGCACCGGCGGCTGGCCTTTCAGCCAATTGAGCCCAACGAGCACGGTCGACGGTGGACAGGATGAAACGGGCCGTTCTGCAGGTGCGCAATCAGACGTGAAGGTGCGGTTGGTTGGCTGGTTCACGCACCTGCTTGGGGCTCGGCTGCGGGCGCGTCGTTTGCTGCTCTCCGTACGCACGAGACGTGAAATGGTCGTCTAGGGACAGTAGATGATGTGCGCGCTGCTAAGCGGGAGCAGAAGTGGAGTGCGGCGCGCATTGCGAGTTTTCGCAGAAAGTGAAAGGAGAGCTGAGTGCGCACGCTGTGCGGCTTCTTCCGCTTCTTTACTTGACGCCGCCATGGGCACCAGCTCCTCCACATAATACAGGACGAAGGAAAGCAAAGCGAAAAATCGTTATATCCATGCAGCAGACAGATGAGGGCGCGCACGTCGTCTTCTATACATCGTACATACAAATGTGCAAGCATGCAGAACGGGAACCTATGCGAAAGTAGCAGTACTGTAGCATGCAAAGAAATTATCCGTGAGTTATGGTGATGGAGTCGCGGCGTTGGGTACGCCGTTATGGTGCTGTCCGCCCTCGAACTGCAGGGGATGTGCTCATGAGAAACAGCCAAAAAAAGTCAACAAAGACGTACCGCAGCGAAAGCCTCTCGACATATCTCGCTCCCTGCGTCGCGCTCTAGGCAGTAGCATACGTAGAGCGTATCGGCACTACAAGAGGTCAATACAGATCCACGCCACGGGGAGGGGAAACTCACATGTCATCCACGAGGCCGACGCTATACCACGCCACGAGGAACGTCACCGCGCCAGCAAGCCACGCCGAGAACGGTGCGCTACCGAGAGCGGAGAGTGTGTGCGCAACAAAGAGGTACGTCCCAAGCGCAGAAAGCGTGCCAGCCGCAGCAGCGCTCAACAGCAACAGCGTGCTCAGCACCGTATAATCGCTCCGCGCGATAGGCCGACGAATGCTGGTCAACGCGCGCGCTCGCCGCGCGGCTGGGAAGAACGCCTCGCCAGTAAGCCCGACGTACACCAGCGCAAAGTTGCTCAGACTGCGTAGGAGGTTGCCCAGCAAACGCAAGGGGATGACGAGCGGATTGAACATGGGTGGTACGGCAGGCGGCGTCGTGACGCGATATACGACGAGTGTGGCAAGACCCAGTGCCCGTGCCGCGCTAAGGAAGAGAGCTGCGACCGCAACTGAGCCGAACGACGGGCCAGTGGCGCGGAAAACAGCCGCTGTGGTCGTCGTCATTGCCTCATCTGCATCTGGGTTCGGGTTTGCCTGCGGTGACGGTCGTTGAAAATACCAGTGACCGACGACTCCTGCGGAGGTGACGCGTAGTATGCCCCGCGCGATTGTCCACGTCCATAGCCAGAAGAGAGTGACAGCCGCGATAAGCCAGCCGGCGTACGTCTTCAGATGCCACTCCCACGAGCCGGCGCTTCCGCCCCAGTATCCAACGAGGAACAGACGGAACACGAGCGATAGTATGGGCAGCGACAGGAGCATGCACGCGAAAAGAATAGCGGGCGAGAGCACGAAAAGCGGTGGATGCGCGAGCAAGATAGTGGTGGACAGCTCTACGACGTTGATTGTCTGCTCGAGCTGCTTGCGTCTCGCGAGCAGGGACCGCGCCGATAGGACGGCGCTTATGAGCGGAACGAGCGAGAATATGCGGAGCCTGCACGTGTGGGAAGTGACGTGACAGTTTCAAAGGGGACGCGTCAGTAACACGTAAACGCGTGAACACCGAAAAGGGGACGCGCGTACCCGACGGTTTCGCCCCATGTGCCCTCGGAACCGTCCCAGACGAAGCTGCCCGCGAAGGCCCAGACGGCAGCGAAGAAGAGTGCGCAGGGGATGAAGATGGCGGTTGCTAGTAATACAGGCCGAACGGCCAGACGGAGGAGAAAGACGTGGGCGTATGATGCGAGGGCGCTGGAGAGCGTGAGGATCGTGAGTAGCGGTACAGTGTGTTTGAGAGTCGCGTATGGGAACGGGCCGTCGTGCGATGGATTAGGCTGCGTGATGCTGTGAGCCACATTGAACGGCGATAGGTGACTCAACTCACGCGAGTGACGAAAAAGACGACGATCGAGCCGACGAGAACAGCAGATAAGCTTGTGCAGTACAGGACCGTCCATGCAGGGTCGTTGTACTTGCGCAGTGGGACCCGCCGCGGGTCTGGGAGCGAGAAGACGGAGCGCGATATGCCGTCTCGAGGCAGCAACGACTCGCGCAGGTTCGTCCGGGTGTGCGCGTCGGCGAAGAAGTCGTCTGGCGGGCCCTCAATAGAGCGTGAATCTGACGATGAGGACGCCATGGACTGGGCGGGCGACGCTGGCCGATGGACGTGCGCCAGCCACCCAGATTGCGGGCGCGGCTCCGAGGGGATCAAGGGCGCGTCGTCCTGGAAGGGGTTCAGGATATCGTCGTCGATGTCGTAGCCCTGGGACTGGTCGAGCGTGGCCTTGGAAGAGCGGCGCAGATGGGGGTCGTCGTCGTCGTCGAGGTCGCGCGACTCGGCCATGTCGTCCCGCTCGGACTGGTCGGTGAAGGAATAGAAGAGCGGCTGGGACGTGGTCATTGAGCTCGCCGCGGGCTGTGCGAACGAAGCGTTGAGGAACTTGGACGCATATTGGGAGAACGGCGCGGCGGGCATTGCGCGACGCGTAAGAGCAGAGCCCAAGTCAAGCAGCGAACGGTCCGAGCCGGCGGGCGACTCGCCCTTCTCTTTCCCTTCCAGCCATGCGCGTAGAAAAGTGTTACTTTTGTTCAAAACCCTGCTACCCAGGTCATGGTATGTATTACATACTTTCTGTAATTGCTCGCTTACAATCCGCTACAGGTAGCGCATTCGTGCGCAACGACGCGAAAATGTTTCGTTTCTGCTCCTCAAAGTGCGTTCAGCCACTTGGCTTGCACATCGTCTGACTCCCTTCAGATGTCACAAGAACTTCAAGTTCGTGTCTATACTATCATTTCTATAGCACACTGCTTACGACCCTTTGCGCAGGATGAAGCGCAATCCTCGCAAGGTCAAATGGACAAAAGCTTTCCGCAAGGCGGCGGGCAAGGAAATGAACATCGTCCGTGCAAGACTAACCTTATGAAGACCATAGCACTGACTATATTGGTTCGCTGCAGGACGCAACGTACGAGTTCGAAAAGCGGCGCAACGTGCCTGTCCGCTACGACCGCGAGCTCATGCAAACGACCGTCAAGGCCATGCAGCGCGTCGCAGAGATCCGCAAACGGCGCGAGCATGCTTTCTGGAAGAACCGGTGCGTTTGGTTCCTCCCACCAAGTCGTGTGGCGTGTGCGCTGAACTCGTGCAGCATGTCCCTCGCGCGCGAAAAGACGCGCAAAACGCGCAAGAACCTCCGCGTGCAGCCCACGATCACAGATCTCGTCGAGCCCGTCGAGAAGCTGCAGACGACAGACTCGCCCATTGCGGAGAAGATCAAGGTCAAGTCGAAATCCAAGTCGGCGTCCCGCAAATCCGCGCTCGTCCCCGGCGACGGCATTGCGATGGGCATCGACATGGACCTCGACTGAGTTCCGCCCACTATTCTTCTCCGTCGCTTGCTATCGGTCTATGCGCTGTCCTTACATTTCCCGTGATGTATATTGTACACATGCTATCGGAACCTACATGCATACTCGTGCAAATCGTGACACCGACATTGAAAGCAAGCAGTCAAAGAGGAAACAAAACCATGCGTCAATCATCATCGCTCTCGTCTCTTGTACTTCGCCTCGTTCTCCGCCATAACACCTGGATCGAGCGTATTGCGCAAACCGAACAGCGTCTTGCTGACCGCCTCGCTTGCGCCAATCATAGGACGCAAGACCGCGATGGGCACCGCTCGAACGACCGTATGCAGCGTACCCTCGCGCGATTCGTGCACCTCCATCGGCACCGCGAGGATCGTCTGCGCCGCGCTATTCAAGTTCGTCCGCAGACTCCTCGCCGCACCGCGGATACCCTCGCTCACGTTGCCCGGCTGCTGCGCATACCGACTCTCCCCGCTCTCGTCCGCGTCCTGTGAAGGCACGGAGATCTCAAGTGTGCCCTCCGGCGCGCGTCCACCGAACACGCCCTCTGCGTGCTCAAGGATGACTTGCGTGCCCGTCGCAAGCTGTGCGCCGAGCCGAATCGCTTCCATCGCCGTACTCTTCACGAAGCTGGTCGCGCCCTTCTGCATTCCGCGGAACAGCCGCTTGTCCTTCTTGTACTGCGCGATAGGAAGCAGTACCAGGTCTGCCACGCCCGAGCCTACGTTCACGATTGAGCGTATAGGCGCGACGCCGCTGATGATATCGGCGAGCTGGTTCGCCTTCACGTCGGGCGTCCATAAATCGTTCAGTGTGTCGAACAGGCGCGGCCAGCCTGTCAACTGCAGGTTCATCAGCACGGACCTCCATGGCGCAAAAGAGCTGGTGATAGCGTACCCCAGAGAGCGTTATATGGCGCAGGGTCATCTCCGCACCGTCGAAATGGAAGAAGTTCATGAGCTCAATCGTCTTCCCGTCCCGCAAAGCCTGGAAATCTACGCGCTTCGGCTTGTAGTCAAGCTTGAGGTCCACAGGGAAAATTTCGGCGTGTTCTGCAAGCGTAATGAGCAATTCCATCGGCCTCCGTGAAATCTGGCTCACGGAAGAAGATGTCATTAGATGAAGGGCCGGTCGGCGGTGGGGGAGGAGCTGTTCGTGGATCGCGGAAGGCTGCAAACTTCTTCAGGAAGTCCAGTGCATCCTGGTCGACGTGCAGTCGCAGGGGTAGTATCTTTGCCTATAAACGTGTCAATACAACGCGCGGCATATCCTTCCGTACCGCTGACCTTCAACCGCGCCTCCTCAGATGGCAACCCCGGAACGGGACGGACCATGACGAGCTCGACGCGCGCCATGCTAGAACCCGTCTCGCGGACGTTACCCTGCGAGTCTGTCCGCTTTCCCGTGAGGAACTTGCGCCAGGTCGATGTCTTGATATGGTCCAAGATCTCCAGATCGCGCACTTCAGCGAGAATGCGGCTCGCGACAGGACAATCCGGCGCGAGCTTGTCGTGCTCAAGGGCGATGCCGCTGAGGCGAATCTCGATGAGCGGCTTGGCCGACCGCCGCAGCCGTCGTGGGCTCTTCCGTTGCTGCCCTGCGGTGTGCTGGGCCCGCTTGCCGCGCGCAGCAGGGTCCATCGGCGTGAGGCTCTGCCACGAGCTCACACTCGCAGCGTCGTCCTCGCCCAGCTCCTCGTTGATCGCGACAAGGAGCGTGGCCGGGTCGAGTTCGTCTGGCGACTCGTGCAAACCGAGATGCACCGAGTTGAAGAGCAGCGCACTCGTATCCTCGATGCTTTCGTCGGGCGCCTGACCATCTGCCAGCAATTGACGAATCTTCTCGAGCCGACGTCGTATGCGTCGCATCTCGTCGTCAATCGCCCGACGCGTACCAACCCAGTCGTAGCCGTCATATAGAAGCACCGTGACATCGCAATGCGAAACCCGCACTCGAAGCTCTTGGTCACCGGCGGCGAGTTCGTCGAGGTCTGGAGGCAGATTCTCGAAGTAATCGTCGATGATGTTGATTCCTATTGGGTCCAGGATTCGAATCGTCTCCCCGCCATACTCAGAAACGATACCAGGTGCGGTGGCAGGTGGTGGCTGACGAACGAGATACGACCCATCCTCGTCATCTTCTCCGTCATCCGATAGCGCGACAAGACCAGCAGCAGTGCCGTATGCAACATCGACGTAGTTCATGTTGCGCGGAAGGTCATCGTCGATCAGGTCTGGTGCAGATCCAACGGCAGGCAGCCGTCGGAATGCATTATCGTCAACAGAGGCTGAGGCGTTGTGAGTAATGCCCATAATCCCTAGAACATAACATACCCATGATATCGTCGCCGCGCCTTGCTCTTCGATGCAAAGAGTGGACGTTCGGCGGTTTCGGAGCAGGGGCAGCATCGGAGCTATGACAGTTGTGAGCTTGCGAACATCCGGGCGTGAAAATGAAACGCACGGGTCATCAGGAGGACTGACCGCCTTCGCAAATGCCGCGCCGAACCCGGCAACTGCGTTGATAGTGTCTGCGCACGCATGAAGAGATAACTTCACGCTGTTCACATCGACCTGACCCGACATGAGACTTTGTTGCAGAACATTGACGATGTTTTACGCACCGAGAGCTTAGGATATGCAGCTCTTTTCATGATCTGCGAGCCAAAATCCGTCACTTCCACGAGCACTGCATATCCACGACTCTGCGAAGCTCGTGAGCACGAAGAAACCCAATGAAAGGAGCATGCATACCCTCCACGTCTCCTGGCCTGATAGATGTCGATCCTCTTCCAACAATTCGTCTGGGACATCCACAGTTACGTCGTCGATGGCAAGGACGGCAAGTTCTCCCACACTCAGACTAAGAGCAACGTCAGGTGAATCACCGAGCAGCTCTGTAGCAAGCTCCATCTCTGTCAACGCCAGAGCGATGGCACCACGGTGAGGAGGCGAGACGATGTGAACAGAGCCATCCACGATCTTGACGTTTATCCGTGTGCGTTCTGTCGGTACGACCACTTCGAAAGTCTATCATAAAGTCAGCATTGATGAATACGACAGGGGAGAAGCGGACACACTCCAGGCGGGTTCTTCACGAACGCAGCAACGTCCAGCGCCCACGCAAAGTCGGAGCTCAGTGTGTAGGTGAAACCATACAGCGTTGCCTTGATTCTTGCCTCCTTCGCGCCGGTGCTTGCGTCGGTTGAGGACGCAAAGCGAAGCTTCACAAGCGGGTACGTCGGACTACTCTGCCACAATACGAGGTAAGTATGTCGTGGTTCCAAGAACTAGACAAGTGCGTCGACTCACGAAAGTCCGTTCGCTTGTCAGCCCGAGAATATGAGTGGCTTCTCCATCCGTTCCAGCATCGGACACGCGGATGTCCATGAGCGAGACCGTAATGAGCGTCTCGTTCTGTACTTGGAGTCAGAACAGCGCCCGGGTCATACATTGGGCGGTGAAGTACCTTGCCCTCAGGTTTGGCCTCAAGGAGGAGGTCGAGCTCACTGAGTTTGAGCGATAGTGGACGGATAGCGCCGTCCGCATTTGCTCGCGGCATGAACATCTGGACATTCGCTGCAAATATTGATATCAGCACGAGAACCTGCAAAAATTTGAATGCACACCTTCCAACAGAGTGACGCGAACGACCATCCCACTAGCCTTCGTCTTCTCCTTCTCAAGACCAGCGCCAGAGCCAGCGGAAGAGCTCGCGAGCGACTCGGCGCGACCTTCGAAGTAGCGACTACCCAACACGTCCGACCCCATCGCGGAACTCGGCGGTGAACGGTCGTTGCTGAAGGTACGTTCGGCCCATTGCGCTGCATCGTCGGCCCAATACTGTAGCCCGTCCACGACAGGCTTCGACAGCAGACCATGCGCAGACGGCAACGCAACCTCGAGAGACGACCGCCGTATGATTAATGAAGAACCAGCAGCCGGCGCATCAGACTCGGGTTGCGAGTGAATGGATAGGAAGCTCGTCGCGCGCGTGTCGCCGACGCCGGCGTACGCGATGACGATGCGACTCCATTCCGCCTTTGCGACGACTTTGAACTTGCTCCCTCTTCCCGTCACCGCCGCTGCATTGCCCTCCGGCGCAAATGACACACCGTGACGCTCTGGTTCTACAGCGCCCGGTCCGCTGTTCATGCGGATATCGTGCACATCGAGTACGAGCGCGCCGCTGCGAGCTGTTGGCACGCGGACCTCGACGCGCACGCCGGCGCATCGCAGCACGGATTGCAAGCCAAGCTCCTGCTAACGATGTACGTCAGGCGACTCATCGCTACTATACAAGCGCCAGAGACTCACCTGCGCTGTCTGCGCATCCAGATCTTCCAGGAGCCGTCGCGCATCGCTCGCGCGGGGTGTAGCCGGTGGCGTATCCTCCTCGTCGCTGTCATCACTCTCGCGCGCATCGCTCTTCACCAGATCCAACGCCTTCGAGAACGCGAGCACACTCTCCAACGTCCGCAAGTCCAGAAACACGCGCAATGGAGCAATTTCCACGTCCGCGAGCTGGCCTTCAAGATGCAGACTCGCCGCAGGCGCAGCCACGCGCCGCGCACCCGTAGCCGGTCCCGGCTTCGCCCTCCACTGCGCCAGACGTGGATGCGGAGTCTTAGACGCTGCCAGCGTCCAGTCTGCTACATCGAACGACGGGAACGTCGCGGAAGCTGCATATTGCGTGGGGAGATGAGAGTCCGTGATGACAAGGGGCGCGTATCCGCCGTCAGACGACGAGTACGTGAAGAGGGACAAGTCCGCAAGCGAGACTTTTAGAACACGTTTACCGCCTTTAGGGGGGAGCGTCACGGATGCCGACGATGCTGCAAGGCCGAGTGAAGACACTGTGTGCAACGACGCGTCGAGCGCGTCAAGGTGGACGCGAATATGGGCGCATGACGGGACCGCCGACAACGGACGCCTGTAAAAGTCGTCCAGCGCAGATGTGTCTTCCAGCAGAACGAGAAATACAGCGCCACGGATGTGCGCCTGTATATCGAACTCTGGCGCCGTACTGGGAGGAGTGCTACCACCCCGCGAGGAAGGCTTAGACGGCGCAGGCGGAAGCGCATCGGCCAACTTCAGCAACGCGCGGAGGTGTTGTGCACCGATAGACCCAGCGATGACCCCGAGCTTGACGTCAAGCGCCAGGTGTGCGAGACCCGTCGCCCCTGAGAGCATGTCAATATACCTCGCACAAGCAACGTGTCGACGTACGGGAAGTAGTGACCGTGACCACTAACGGATCTGCACCAAGCGTCACCAGAGTATGCGGAGGCTTCTCGACAGGCTCATTAGGCAGTGGAGAGCTCGGTGGAGGTAATGTAGGGATAGGTGGTTGTACAGGTGCTGCGGCAGGTGCAGGTGCAAGCGGCGGCGCAGGCGGAGGTCGATAGATGGAGTGTGAGGACGGCTCAAGGAAATGCGAGAACCGCTCGCGAGCGTCGTGAAACTCGTCCTCTTCGTCGCTGTCGTCGCCCATTACGGAACCCGCGGCGCTGTGGTACACGCTGGCCGTAGCGGCGGTCGAATGCGAATACGTCCGCCCTCGCGGAGGGAGCGCAGCAATGCTCTGCGACATGGCCATCATGGCTGCGTCGTCAACATCGCTGTCGTCGTCGTCGAATGGAGAGTCGATGGTTGGCGGGTCATACGCAAGACCAAGACCGCTCGTTGGTGCAGGCGGCTCAGATACCGTAAAGGACGACCGTAAGCTTCCCGAAGACGACGACGAAGAGGAGGAGGATGGAAGAGGAGGAGGAGGCGGTGGCGTGAGGTCGCCCAACGACAGCGACACGCCTGACACGCGCAGGGTGTGCACGCGCTTATCATCCGTCCGCTCCGCGTCCTGCTGGTCGACGCCGAACGACACATCCGCAAGAGACAGCGTAAGCTCAGCAACGCCCTCCTGCACGAGCGAGACGCTGATGTCCTTCGCATTGACCGAGAACCGGGTGAGGATACGGTCCACGACGGACGCGAGCACGGAGACGCCCTCGATGGCGGCTTCCGCGTCTTGCGCCTCGTCGAGCTCCTTCGGCTTGAGCCACGGATCAATAGAGCCCGGCGGGTGGAAGTTGTCGTCGTCGTCCGAGTCGTCGTTCGGGTCGAAGATGATAGACTTGCGCAGCTCGCTGTTCTCCTCGGGCGTGAGCTCCTCGTGCACGAACTCCTCCGCGACCTGCGTCACCGCCTCCGTTATGTCTCGCGCATGTCTACGCGGGGCGCGCGGCGGGGCGGTTGAGAACTTGAGCCTGACGCCAGAGACGGCGAGCGCGAAGGTGGCTGAGAGGATGTTGGGCCATGGCACGCGCGCTGTGACGGTGCCGAGCGTGCCAGCGACGAGCCGTACGGGCAGGTCGCTCAGGAACTCGTTTATAGCCTGGGAGATGTCAGCGCTGGGAACAGGCGCTAGAGCTTGCACGTACATCCTCGTCGAGCTGGACGTCCTTGACCTCGATGAAGCCGTTGCCAATCTGGGCCTCGATCTGATGTGGGTCAAGCTGGCCTGGCTTGAC